>JAJONR010011880.1:0-14770 GCA_029582245.1 Solanum etuberosum | reverse complement strand
TTTGTGGTTTTTTTTTTTTTTTTTTTTTTTTTTTTGTTTATGGCTTGGGAGAGAATAATTATGCAGTTCCGTTGTTGTGAAGTTGTATTCCTTTATTCGGCTCAATTGTTGTGAAGTTGGATTCTTTTATTCAGTTCAATTGTTTTGAAGTTGTATTCCTTTGTTTGATAAGTGGGTTGTCCTATATTGGATTCTTACTTTTCTCCATCCTGAATTTTTGATCCATGTTGACTTTTACTCAATTACATTTTTATTCAAATTTGTGCAGTTTTATTTGTAGAAATTCTTATGTAGTTTATTGTTTAACCTATGAATGTCAAATTTGCGCAAAGAATTTTGGCCAGAGGTGTTAGTATCTTCTCTGAATTTTTCTACATCTCTTACAGGCTTACACACGGCTAGATTTCCTTAATCGTGTCTGCCCTCATGGATTAGCCGTTAACAGCATTGGAATAAAAGTTGAAGGTCTTGAGGTGCGTCAATGCTTCTGGTCCTAATTATTTATCCACTTGATATGAATATTATTAGCAGGTTATTACTTAGCTTCTGATGAAAAAATATCTGATTCACACAAGGGGAATGCGTAAGATAGTCGCAGTAAAGAAGAAGAAACAAGCTGCATTGATTAAGATATACAAGCTTGAGAAGGAGAAAGAACGTACAGTTAATAAGGTAGCTTTGCTTGAGAAGGAGAAAGAACGTACAGTTAATAAGATAGCTTTGCTTGAGAAGGAGGGAAAAGCTGCATTCTGTAAGATAGCTATGCTTGAGACGGAGAAACAAGATACATCAAGTAAGATAGAGGAGCTAGAGAAGGAGAAAGAAGACGCAGCCAAGAAGATAACTTTTTTTGAGAAGGAGCTAGAAACTAAGGAAGAGAAAATTGGAAAGTATATGAATGCTCAGCTTCAAAAGGAGGAGGAACTAAGAACCAAGTTTGAGGATTATAAAAAGCATACAAATGCTGAGCATAAGATAGAGAAGGACGCTGCAATGAGTAAGATAGCTATGCTTGAGAAGGAGCTTGAAACTAAGGAAGTTAGAGCATATAAGCAAGCTATAAGAGCTTTAAGGGAGATCCAAGTTGAAACTGGTGGAAAGATGGAGGTACCAGTGGAAAGTCGAGGTTCGCATAAGTGACCTGAACAGTGAACACAACCATTATCATTTTTTTTGTTCAAAAAGCAACTCCTTTCCCTCCATGTAGGAAAACCACTGGCCTACAATAATGTATGTGTGGGTTTTAGGTGCCTTCCTAGATATCTTTGAAAGAAAATAGTATGGCTTTGTTAAATACTATAGAAATATATGAGAAGTATGCATCTCTCTAGAAGGAACATATGAAAAGTATGCATTGGTGTAATAAAGATATATGAAAAGTATGCATTTTTGTAATAAGTCACAAGTTTTCTACTAGGATTTGTGAAGGTGGATGAGTTGAAGCCAGGGACAGAGGGCATTAATCTAATTGTTAAGGTCCTAAATACTGATGTGGTGGTTGACAAGAGCGAAAATACTGAGCAGCAGTCCCTACCATCATACATGTATTCTCATTCGCGAATCACACGTGTAGCTGAGAGTCTAGTTGGAGATGAAACCGTAACTATCATATTCACTACTCGTAACGAACAAGGTAATGTCATCTTCTTTTTCTCTATTCTTTCAGTTGCCTTCATCTAGCTCCATCTTTTCTTTCTTTTTGTATCCCCGGTCCAAGATTGCTCCATCTAGCTCCCCACTATCAAGGAACCATAAATGATGGTCACAAAGTTAATGCTATTTGCATAATATCTGTTGCTTATGCTTATGATAGCTCTGGTTTTGTTATGTAGTTGACTTAATGACGCCAGGCAGCATCCTACTTCTTTATGGTGCAAAAATCCAAATCTATCGAGGTTTCTTGAGGTTAGCTGTAGAGAATAAGATGCAAATCAAAGTTGCAGAACCTATGGAATTTGATGTAGATGATGATGAAGATTGCAATTTGTCTTTAGCTGAATATGAGGTAATCCGAAAATATTGATGAGTTCTACACTATTCATCACCTTGGACTTGCAGGACTGCTCTGCCTTAAGAATGCCTTGGTGTATATGTTTGGTTCTTTTTGCACAGAAGCTCATTGTATCTTTGATTGCCCAAAAGGCTATTAGCTTGTGTCGTTTTAATGATAGAACTTCAAAATTGCATACTCTTGTTCTCTGGCTCTCAGCAGCGCACCTCCTTCAAAATGGGGAGGAGATTACAACATAGGGAATCAAACCGTCACCATTCAGTAGCCAACCAACTGAGCTACTAAGATTCCCCACTATTCAAAGTATACAAATTTTCCTGTGTTAATTTAATGGATGGTGACCATTCATCACTTTACTGCAACTATATTTTGCAATGCAAAAATCACTTTACTTGAATATTGCTAACATTCAAGAAGGGCTAAAACATAACAACAAGACAATGAAGTGTTCACGCGTGGTACATTTGTTTTCAAAAGAGGAGCTATTCGGTGTTAACGTAGTCAATCTGTTCATTTTTACTTGTCCACAATAGATTAACACACTTTTTAAAAAATAATAAGTCAAGTGCATATTTTATTATAATATCAGTATTAATTGATGTATATACTTGAGAAATGATTTGAAATGAGTAATTTATGTTAAAGGTAAAATAAAAAAAATAAAAATTGTCTCTCTCTATGTTAAAGTGGAAGAGTAAAAAATGAATTTCTCAAAGTTCAAAAATGTATTATTATTATTTATAAAATTTCCGTTTTTTTAACGAAATTACTACTTTTAAATCCAAATAATAACTCTCTCTACTTTTAAAAAGAATTTGACAAAATCAAACGAATAATAATATTAAGTATATTATAATGAATGTGTGTCACACACCCCAATAATTCATTAGATTGGACCAGAGGAAGTACTCTGTATTAGTTTGAAAGAGCTGGGCAATGAAAATAGTAAATTCTCGGGAGTCGTGCAAGGCTTAGATCTGCCATTCAAATTGCCAAGTTCTTCAGTAGTAGCTGGGATCTTGAAACGAATCCAGTAGTGAATCAGAATAAAGATGGGATGCATTAATAAAGGATGGGAGGTTGTAAGTAGAAAAATCAGTAGCTGTTTGAAAAGGAAAAAGGGGATCGAAAACAGAGACAATAGCATAGCAGAAAGATGGGAGATTTTGAGTGGAAAAAACAATTGGGAAGGATTAGTTGATCCTTTGGATTATGATCTACGACGATACCTTATTCACTATGGCCAAATGCCTCAAGCCATCTACGACTCATTCAATAATGAGAAGGTTTCAAAATACAGAGGAACAAGTCGATACTCCAAAAAGAACCTCTTCACAAGGGTGGGGCTCCATAAAAACAAATATGAAATCACCAAATATTTCTATGGAGCTTCAAGTAAAACTGAAAAGGTCAAAGTATCAAATTGGATTGGATTTGTTGCTGTTGCCACTGATGAAGGTAAAGTTGCATTAGGGAGGAGAGACATTTTAATTGCTTGGAGAGGGACTATAACTGTCTCGGAATGGAATGATGATTTCGAATCGTCCTTGGTTCAACCAATAGAAATCTTTAGAGAAAATGCGGATAACATTCTTGTACACAAAGGTTTTTATTCAATTTATACTTCTCTTAATGACGCTTCAAATTTCAATCGGACAACCAGTGCTAGAGATCAGGTAGGACTTTTTTCTTTTTATATCTTAAGCAACTTTGCAGGTCATACTTCATTAAAATTCCCTTTTGTATTTGTTTATTCAAACAGGTTCTTGAAGAAGTTAAAAGGTTGTTGGATCAATACAAAAAGGAGGAAGTTAGCATCAGTGTTACAGGCCACAGCTTGGGTTCATCATTAGCCACACTATGCGCAATCGACATAGTTGTCAGCCAAGTCAATAAGGGGTTTCCAGTGACTGCATTTTTATTTGCTAGCCCACGAGTTGGAGAGGCCAATTTCAAGAAAGCTTATCAAAATTTGAAAAACTTGCACATCTTGCGGATTACCAATGCCTCTGATCCCATTACGAAGCTGCCAGATCGTGGACAGGTGGAGGGTTGTGCAACAGATTGGAGAGTGTATGAAGATGTTGGCTTTGAACTTTCAATTGATACTACAAAATCAGACTACTTGAAGAAAGACATAAATGGTCATATTCTGGAGGTTTATTTGCACGGAATCGCTGGAACACATGGATCAGAAGGAGAGTTCAAGTTGGAGATAAATCGGGATACTGCTCTTATGAATAAAGCAGATGATGTGTTGAAGGATGAATATGGTGTGCCCCTGTCGTGGTGGATCCAGAAGAATAAAGGAATGGTTCAACACGAAAACGGATCTTGGATTCTTATGGATCACGAGGATGACGACAATTAGAAAATATTTGGTAGAATGAATGAGAATTGTGTTAAATAAAGTGTAATACTGACCTAAGCAATGCTAAATTAGTTATGATTAGGTTGAGATTATTTATTTGATTTAAATCATTTTTTATTTACTTATAAAAAGATATCCTAAAGAGATGTGGAAAAGGTTTATCAAATTAAGTCTTCTACTGCACAGATTTTATCAAGGATTAAAAGGAATTGAATTCGCAAGGGACGATCCTAATAAATCTTTCATGAGGTTCATGATTGATGTCAAATTAGTCAGAGTAGTGGGTCATAGGCTCATAGCCACCCCTTCATCTTTTCTTCTATTTTCTTGAAAATATATAGTAGGGCATTTGGCCAACAAATTAAAATATATATTTTTTATTTGAAATTTGAAAATTAAAGTTGTGTTTGATCTTTTTTTTTTAAAAAAGATATTTAAAATTAAAATGTACTTTTTAAAAAATATGATTTATACCTCCAATTTTCAAAAACTAGAAAAATCGTCCAACTCAACCAATTCATCTAAAATATACAATTAAATTTGTTCTAAAAGAATAATATCTCAAATTAATAGTTACATACTATTGTAGATTAGATCTCATATACGAACTATTACATACTATTGTAATTTTTTTTGCTTAATTTGATTTTTTGAAGTTGGAGTTGAGTTTGCTAGAATTTTTGCAAATAATATTTAGTTGTTTGGATGTTACTATTCCTAAAAATATGAAATATAATTTAAATGGGTTATTTTTATAAAACAAAATATTTAGGGTAAATTTAAAAAATAAAAATGTAATAAAAGTGAACAAAAATGAAAATAACATTTTTTTTTTCTCAAATTCCAAATATAACTTCTAGTTATATTTGTAAATTTTCATGATCAAAAGTTGTTTTTTAATACAGTGAAATAATATTTTTTTGGAGAAAAGTGAAAAAATCTTATAGCAAACGGATCCTAATATTTTTTCTGCCCTTATTTATGGTGACACTTTAACTTCTCAAAAGTCAACAAGAATTTTTTTTACCCAATTTACTCTTACGTCTTATAAATATTTTAAATTATTAATTATTATAATTTATAATACTTTTACGTAGTTTTAAAATGTGTAAATTATTTTTCAAAAAATCTTTAAGATCATATATTCGAATTTATGATCAAAATAAAAAGTTACCTTTTAAAAGATCATATATTCAAATTTATGATAAAATATAAAGTTACCTTTAGAAAGATCATATGTTGGAATTCACGATCAAAATAAAAAAGTTACCTCTTAAAATTTAAATTGTATCACATAAATTAAGACGGGGGAGTAATGCATTTGAAAAATAATTAAGTAGTGATTCTGAGAGCTAGCTAGGAGTGGGCATGGTATATACCGAATATCATATCAAAATTGAAATTTTTTAATATCATGGTATGGATATTATAGTATTTAGTATTATATTTGGTATGACTTTTAAATTTTTTTTGGTATTCAGAACGGTATTTGATATTTATAAAATTAAATACCGAAATACTGTATATCATACCAAAATTTTATAGTTATATATATATATAGACTATACATAGCCCTAGATATTAATCATTCACTAACATGTAGACTCTAACTTGACATAGTGGTATAGGTCAAGTTAGAGTCTACGTGTTAGTGAATGATTTTTGTGGTGTAAAATTATATAGGGCTATTCATAATTTTAGATAATGTTATTTAAACTTGAGCAACTTTCACATATAGCAAACATAAAAATCATATTTGTATGTTATAGCTATAGTTTGCATAATTGCGCTCCATAGCAAACATAAATATGTATATTTCGCTATACATATACAAAAGAAAGCAGTTGTATAATATGTTTTTGTTTCGGTATACATATACAAAAGATCAATTGTATAATCTGTGTTTGTATAAAGCGAGAAAGAGAGAAAGACAAAAGAAAACTTGGCAAGGGAAGATCGTAGTTGTATAATCATAAGTGTATAGGACGAAAATATATGCATTTATATTTGTATATACAATTTTCTCTCGCTTTATACAAACACAAATGCAATGTATACATTTGTGTTTGTATAAAGTGAGAGAGGCGAGTGAGAGTGGCGAGCGAGATCTGGGAGAGTGGCGAGCGAGATCTGGGAGAGGGGAGAGAGGGGAACGAAAATATATGTATATATACAATTTTTTCTCGTTTTATACAAACATAAACGCATTTTATACATTTGTATTTGTATAAAAGCGAGAGAGGCGAGGGAGACTGTCAGTGAGAACGAGAGTGGCGAGCGAGATTCACCAGGAGAGAGGCGAAATAGCAACAGTTTGCTATGGGGTACAATTAAATCAAACTATGGTTATAGCATTTAATTTGAATTAATAGTTTGCTATTATATACAATTTTCCCTTTAAACTTTGCATCTATGACTACTCGATTGTTATTGAAATGTTCTTTTTGTGAAATTATTTAACAAAAGTAGTTGTAATCTAATATGATTGAGACTTGTGCTTTTGAATTTCTCATATTCATGTTGATCATCGTATTGATCTCGCAAGAATACTTGCTAAAGGACAAAGAGAATGGTTCTAACTTATTTGCTAAATGAATTGTATGGAGAGTTATAAATATATGTAAGTCGACATCAAACAAATTATGGTTACCGAATATCATATCGTAAAATATCAAAACCGAAATTAAATATACCGAACCATACCAAGTTAATTTGATTACCAAATATCAAAATTATGATATCAAAATTTTTAAATACCGTACCATGCCACCTCTAGAGCCACTAGCCAGTTAAGTTACCAATGAATCCGATGTATGAGGAAGCTTATTCATAATATACATTTGGTGCTCAAAGTATAAGCAACTATGCTTCAAAGTTCAAAGCAAGGAAAAACTAGTTAGACTTTTTAGCAAAATAATATTGCCTTCGTTTTAGTTGGTTTATCCTATTTTGTTTTGATATGAAATTTAACAAATTAAAGAAGATTTTTGAATCTTATGATCTTAAATTAAAAATATATCAAATGTTACAAAATGTTATTGAATATAGTAATCTTAAATATTTCACATGGACATTTTTTTAAAAAAATTAACATACGAAAAAGAAAAGTATTACACTAAAAATTAAAACCAAGGGAGTACCGCCTTCTTGATAATGACTAGTGTTGATGAAGGACTTCTCTTGGAAACCAAAATAGAGATTATTGAGTAAAAACTTTTGAATTTCATATAGTGACCTCATTATATTTTCTCCACACAAACAACATGAGTGAAAATTGTTCAAAACAAAACAGATAGAATTCTTGCCTTGTGAAAATGTCAAGCATGTCCCTTTAATTCTTCTTTCCATAACATTTCTGTTAATTAGGCAATGTCAGCTTGAGTGTGGAATTGAAAGAATGAAAAGCAACAGCAAAACTAATCATGATAAATGAATGATGCAATTTGGTAACTACATTACCAATAAATGGCCTCATCATACATATATAATGGGAAAAAAATATCAAATTTGTACACAGAAAAATAAAAGGAATTTATATAAAAGCAAGTTAACTCACAAGAGGAAAATGTACTTCAACTGCTTCAAAACAAGAAAAAACCCAAGGGAAACCATTGAAAAGATGCAAAATAAAAACAAGAATATAGGCAATATAGCAGAAAGATGGAGACTTCTTAGTGGGAATAACAATTGGGAAGGCTTATTAGATCCACTTGACAATGATCTTCGTCGGTACCTCATTCACTACGGAGAAATGGTACAAGCAATTCGAGATGCCTTCAACAACGACAAGACATCAAAGTATGCTGGATGTTGCCGATACTCTAAGAAGAACCTCTTCTCTAAAGTGGGGATTGAGATATCGAATCCGTTCAAGTATGAGGTAACTAAATATATATACGCGACATCATCTATACAAGTTCCAGAAGCATTCATCATAAAATCAATGTCACGGGAAGCTTGCAGTAAAGAGTCAAATTGGATTGGTTTTGTTGCTGTGGCCACCGATGAGGGGAAAGTAGCATTAGGAAGAAGGGATATAGTGATTGCATGGAGATCAACTGTTGTCGCTATGGAATGGTTTAATGATTTTGAATTTATTCGCGTCTCAGCCCCAATAATCTTTGGTGAAAAATCTGATCCTAAGGTGCATCACGGTTGGTATTCCATTTATACTTCAGATGATTCGCGATCACCATTTATTAAGGGAAGTGCTAGAGATCAGGTAAATGATGTAACAAAAAAATTTATATATGTTCTGTCACTAACACTAAGTATTAGTACTACTAATAATCTAATGTTTTCTATAATTAGGTACTTGGAGAAGTTCAAAGA
Organism: Solanum etuberosum; assembly: GCA_029582245.1. Lineage (NCBI taxonomy): Eukaryota > Viridiplantae > Streptophyta > Magnoliopsida > Solanales > Solanaceae > Solanum > Solanum etuberosum. The sequence continues at coordinate 6,056 of JAJONR010011880.1, read as the reverse complement.
TTGATGGAACAATATAAGGAGGAAGTTACCATAACAGTAACAGGGCATAGCATGGGGGCATCCATCGCGACATTAAATGCAGTAGATATGGTTTTCAATGGAATTAACAAGGGATTTCCAGTCACGGCATTTCTATTTGCAAGTCCTAGAGTGGGAGATGAAAATTTCAAGAACACCTTCTCAGAACTCGAAAATCATCTTCGAGCTCTGAGAGTCAGAAATATGCCAGATATAATTCCACATTATCCGTTTATTGGCTATACAGATGTTGGTGTCGAATTAACCATCGACACTAGAAAATCGGGCTATCTAAAAAGTCCTGGAGACTATTGGACATGGCATAACTTGGAATGTTACTTGCATGGAGTTGCTGGAACGCAAGGATCAAAAGAAGGGTTCAAGCTAGAAGTGGAACGCGATGTCTCACTTGTTAACAAGCATATGGACACGTTAAAAAATGAATATGGTATACCTGTTTCATGGTGGGTTGTGGAGAACAAAGGGATGGTTCAACAACAAAATGGATCCTGGATTCTCATGGATCATGAAGATGAAGATAATGATTTTTAATTCTTTTACAAGGACTTTTTTTTTTCTACCTTAACTAGTATTAGAACTCGCGATGTACAATAAAAAAAAAATGAATATGATAAATGTCTTGTTGAATTATACATTATAACAAAAATATTTTTTAACGGTAATAAATATACATATAAAAATGTGTTAAATTTTTACCAGCATTAGTTAATTTGTTTTTTCCTTATTTTTGTGATGATGATTTTTACATTCTTTTTCAAGAAAGTAGATCCTGGATATATAGGGAGGGGGACGTGATCATGGTTTTTCTTTTTGGAGTTATATAATGCACTAATTAGTGCGCTATAGCTAGGTGTCCATTGGCCTTAACAATCATTAGATTTGGTCGAACACCTATAACGCACTAAATCAGTACATTAATATACTAGTTTTTGTCTTACTTTAGTTTATTTGGTCTTTTTCACACGTTATTTAGGTTTCGGACTAATCACAAACTAATTCTAATCAAAAATATTTTTAACTTTTTAAAAAAGAATAATTTTTCCAAAATAAATTAATTTTAAAAGTTTGACCAAACAAACTAAAAGTGTGTAATTGAAAATTTGTTTTTAGTTTAGGATATGTTTATGTGAGTAGGGGTGCTCACAATATCATAAAAAAAGATTCAAATCGAAAACTGAACAAAGCTTATTAAATAAAATGATTGGTATGATTTTATTAAAAACAAAACATAGAAAAAATCAAATCAAATTGATAAATTATATAAATAATTTTTATAATTATATATATGTGCAATATATTCATTTTATAGATAAGCTTAAATACTTTGTATACATTTTCATCAAGATTTTATCTTTACCATTAGTTTTATCTCTAAATGGCTAATGAAGTTTAGACTTAGACTTATATTTTTTTTGAAAAAAATCATGAATTCAATTTCATTTATTTAAAGAAACAATTATGAGATTTATCTGGATTTTTTTGTATTTCTTAAATAAACTTAACTAAATCTTATAGATATTAAGAAACTTTTTTTATAATCTAAAAAAGTTATCGCCACAGTAATTTTTAAAAAATAATGAATAATAAATTGTTCGGAAAAGTAAATGTAGTTAAGATTCTTAAAAGTCAAAAACTCGAATCAAATCAATAAATAAGATTATTATTCCCTTTTTCTAACAATAATTATTCATTATTGACTTGACACACACCTTAAGAAACAATAAATAATAAAATTAATATTATTATATTACCCTTTGAATATATTAAATATATTAATACTTTAGGAAATGAATTAGATATCGATTAATATTTAATAACTAGAGTAATACAGACAGGAAAAGGTAAATTATCTCTTGAATTATTCAATTGAATAATTATTATTGAACAATTAATTTTAGTATAGTGAATAAATAAAAATGGACCGAAAAAATAATATTTAATTTGCTTGGTTTTAATATTAGAAAACGACTAAATTGCTTACCATGTCGTTTCTTCGCGACTGTTGAAAGAGTTGTAATGAAAATATCCATTCTGAAAGTCGTGGCAAGAAAATAGTGATGGGATAAAAATAAATAGTGATGGGATAAGAAAATAGTGATGGGATAATTTTTTTGTATCTTGTTTGGTTGCCATTTTTGGATAACTTATCACACCACTTATATCATAGCGATGGGATAAGTTATCCTATATACATGGTGGGATAAGTTATCGCAGGATAGCTAATCCCATGATAACTAATCATGCGATAACTTGTTCCCAACCAAACGACCCCTCAGGTCTCCCAATGCGGCTAGTTGTATTTCTTATAAGAGTACTAGATATAGGAGTCGGTGCTAATACGAGTCAAATAAATATTAGTTTAATTATTGTGATATGGATGAAATTTAAATAACCAAACAAATATTTCAATATAATTTTTAAGTATTTCAAATTGTTAATTATTGTGATTAATAATCTTTTTTATGTTATTATTAAATAATATGTATTACTCTTCACGTCTCAATTTTTTGTGACGCTGATAAAATTTTGAGAGTCAGCCAATTTTGTTAAATATATTTTGCAAATGTTATAAGTTGTTAATTATTATGATTTATAATATTTTTTTTATTTTACTTTTAAATATATAACAGAATATTTAAATGATTAATTATTTTGATTTATAATAGTTTAAACATATTTTTTAAATATATAAAAAATTAAAAAGAAAAGTAAGATAAGTAAATTTAAATTGAGATAATATAATGAGATTTTTAAATGAGTTTACTGAAATAAAATTATTAGATAATAAGTACAGAAAAATAAGGAAAAAAAAAAGAAGAAGAGGAAAGATGCAATTACACTAAGGGCCTGTTTGGAAGCTCACCCTGGTAATTGAATTTGACGTAATTGGTGTAATTACATCATATGTCATGTTTGGTTGGATATGTAATTACTTGGTCAGAAGATAATTGAGTGTAGTTGGTAGGGTGTAATTACACTCTCCAATTCATTGGGGAGGCTGTGAATTGTTGTAACTACATGGTGTAACTACAAACTGATTAGTTTTTAATTTCTTCCTTTTATTTTTGTTTTAATTTTTTTCGTTTTAATTTATTTTTTATTTTTATTATTCTAATGTTTTCTAAAAAAAAATTTTAAAATTATTTATATTTCATTTCCTTCTTATTCTCAATCTTTTATTTCATGTGATTCCATGGAATTTTTTGTATCTTCTAAAGAAAATCATTGGTATAATTTTGTTACTATTCTAATTTTTAAATTAAAGTAGAGTTCATTATTGAATAAAATTATGGACTTACGTTTTCCTTTTCTTTTAAATCATATTTATGTATGTTATGTTGAAATTTGACATAAGAGTATTATGTTAATTTTTTTGTTTTGAATTTAGAACTTGTTTATATTTTCAATTTCTTTTGTTTTAGGAGTATTGACTCGATATTTTACATTACAAACTTTTTTTAAGTTAGACTTGATAGATTATCTTTTTGTCAAATGTTTTATAATTTTATGATATTATATTTATAATATTAATTTTTTATCAAATATGCATTTCATGATGTTCATATAGATTATGTACTTTTAGTTTTTATGATTAATTTAATTAAAATATACTAAATTAAAAAATATAAATCAATTATTTTTTATAATATTAGTGAAGAACATTTGTTTATTAATTAATACATTTTCAAGAGATAATATGTTACTCCATATTGAATCAGAAGAAAGATGGCATGCATTAACAAAGGATGGGAGGTTGTAAGTAGAAATATCAGGAGCTGTTTGAAAAGGAAAAAGGGGATCGAAAACAGAGACAACAGCATAGCTGAAAGATGGGAGATTTTGAGTGGAAAAAACAATTGGGAAGGCTTACTTCACCCTTTGGATTATGATCTCCGACGATACCTCATTCACTATGGCCATCTGCGACGATACCTCATTCACTATAGACAATTGAGCATATAGTTGTAGACACTAAATGTATAGTTTATGCCCAAATACTCATAAATGAGACAAATTAAGATAAGGAAAGCCTTGCAAAGTCTTCATTACACAAATGCAACTTCATTACACAAACAAATTCAACCAACATCTTTTCATTACACAAAAGCCTTGCAAGTTCAATACAATATTGCAAATTTTTTATACAAGAAGATATCATGGCAATTTCCTTGAATCTCCTTCTCCTTTCAGAAACAATACTCTTTGAAATACTAAACTTACACCTAAAATACAAATACACAACAGAGCAATCCAAAGTTGTTTCTCCCTTTTCTTGGACTTGGACAATTTGTTTTTCCGTTTCTTTTCAATTGCTTTCATCTTCTTCAAATCATCATCAAAATTGTCCATTTTTTACTCTATCTTGTTCATATCTATTTTGTTTTCCACATATTTGGTCGACTTAGTAGGCTTGTTGATTTCCTTATCTGAAGTTTCAACTTTTCGAGAAGATTCAACACTATGTTCAAGCTCAGCAATTCTTCCCAACAACTTGGGAATCACAAATTTGGATCTTGGATCAATATAATCATCCTTCCAAAGCCAAAAATCGCATGATCTAGCATTCTTAAAAAACAAAACGAATCATTTTATGGCTCTTGAAACAACAAAACGAATCATTCAACTCTTAAAACTTACCCCATAGTAAGGACAACCCCAATATCTTCTACCAGGATTTCTTGGGGTCCAAGAGGCCAGCAAAGGCAAAACAAATCCATGTTTGCATCGCACCTCTTCCAATTCATGATCTTCCTCTTGCAAACAGAGCCTAGTCAAGCTTATTCGAGCCATTGTAGCACCTTAATAAGAATTACAGCGAATCAAACAACTAAAAATTTAAAAAAATTACGAAATAGATAGAAACAAATCAAAATGAAAAAGAGAGGAATGAATCAAAATGGAAAGAGATGAATGAATAATAATGAAAAAGAGTTACCTTTGATTCAAAAGAAGGAATTTTGAACTATGTTTGAATTTAGGATTCATGATTCAGATTTTTGGGTGAAAATTTAGGGTTCTTGTTCATTAGGGTCGGGTGGGTGGGTTATAGGAAGAGGATGGGAATATAACCGTTGGGTTAGGCTTTTTTAATTAAAAATAAAATAAAAATGACTTTATTAGCGTGTTGACGCACTCAACTATGTGGAGCGAAACGCGCCCTGGATTGGATGACGGAAGGGAGAAATAAATACACTTTTATGGACTTAAGGTGTGTAATAGATCGTTCCATTAGTAAAAGTGTGTAAATGACTTTTGAGTACAAGTTTAGAGGACAATTTATGCCTCTTCCCTATGAAAATACGACCAGCAAGCAGGTTGATCTGTTGCCTGCTTCAGCTGGTGAAACTCCTTTTTTACAAATCAAGCCAATGGAAAATGCTAAAAAAGTAAAAAGTACTTTTTAAATATGAAAATACCTCTAGGCAACCAGCAGGTATGTTGATCTACTATCAGTTTGAGCTGGTGAAACTTCATCTTATAGTATGCTAAAATAAAATAAATAATAATATAAATATTATACAGTATATAAATTTTGATTGCCACTATCATATCTGCAATTACTTTCCTCGGTTCATTGTCACATCTAATTTTCATTTTAAAATATTAAATTGATCTAATCTAATAAGTATAGATTTGAAAATTAGTTTATATTGAATCTCTAAAAAATTGAAAAGCGAGTATTTAACACTTTGTTTGGATGGTTGATACATATTATTTATATTAAATATAAGTGTCAAAAATACATCTAAACTATCCTTTTTTTTTAATTTCATACCTAAATTATTGAGAGTCTGAATTTCATACCTAAACTATCACTTATTAGTTTGAGAAACACACCAATTTTTTTATTTAAAAAAATTATCACATCACACTCTATTTGGACAAAACATTTCACCATGACAGAAATTAAATAAACTATTAGTATTAGTTAATATTAAAGATTAAAAAGTTATTATCCAAAAATAAATATTTTTTCTTATAAGATAAAATATAAAATATTTTTTTTACCCTACTCC
>JAJONR010011879.1:0-18773 GCA_029582245.1 Solanum etuberosum | reverse complement strand
ACAAAGAGAAAAGGTATCCATGTTTACTGTATCCCAGAACATAAAGTTGTATTGATCCAAGGAGGTTTCGTGAGTAAAATAGATATGCTAGAGGGAGAAAGGTAGCTCTCCCTTCTCTCTAGTTCAAACTCAACCGAAGAGCCTCTGTTTTTGGTCAATCATTCAATTCTAGTGATTGAGTAAATAATACTTAGTCAGTGCATTAATGGATAGCAGAATATATTTTCATTGCAGGTCACAGGTCTTATGACATCACAAAGAGCCAGTCCAAGTAAGAATTCAGAAACTTGGTATGAGTGGGTTGAGCACGGGGATAAACTCAATTAGCAGATTGAATATTACCAGAAACTGGCTTCTCTGGTTTTGTCAATTACTCTACTTGGCTTCCGTAGGCCATGGTACCATACTCAGGAAAATGGAAGTTCAAAGGAACAAGCATATGTATATTTCTGCTCCTAGAAGTTTAATAGATATAGGAGGTTCCTTAGTTTTGTGGCATTACAAGGGTCTAGATGATCATCCCTCTTACTTCAAGAAAATGATAACGGATGGGATGATCTACCAAATAAAACTGAAAAATTCATGGATAACGGCTATTCACTTCCATCAGAGCCTGATTTCCCAAATTGCAGAGCACATATGCTGATGCTGTAAAGAAGAGCAGGTGGCTTTCTAAAGAGCCCAAGCATAGTCATGTACAGTAGGACAGCATAACAAAAATCAGAGAATCACTGATCCATGAGAGGAGGACCTTCTGGGAAGATGCATTGTAGGTAGATTTGATGGTGAGGATAACATAGGTACCAACAAGTTCAGATGTGAGCAGATGGGTACATACAATTGGAACTCTCCACCAGGGATTCAAGTTTATGAAAGGAGTGGATGTCAATTTCTATTTCCTCTGGAAAGAGATGCCGATCACTTTTATAGGAAATGGGAAAAAAACTCATTTGAAACTCAAGTTTCAGACATCTGGGTGTGCTCCGATAGAATTTGAACGTGAATGGGTGTACAAGGCCTTTCCTTTTATTGGTGGATTAGAGTAGACGGTCTTCCACTCCATTTATCCTCGAAAGATATAATGAAGGCAATTGGGGGAATATGGCAAGGATGGCAAGAAACAACAGAGTCAGATGGGCCCGAATCAGAGTTAGAGAATGCAAAAATTGTTCACTCTATTCCTTTTTTCGGCACTTCAAAAGTTAATTTGAATGCAAAAACTAAATGTCGGGGGAGCAGTTGTTAAAGAAAGGTGAAAGCGTGATTGTTGAGCTTATTGTGTTTTTTGAGAATGTTGTCATGTGAATTAAAGCAAAAAAATTGTTGTCTTGAGGTCTAAAAAAAGGGAAAAGCAACAATGAAAGTTGACACACATTTTTAATCAAACAAGGAAAATTTTGAAAAGGGTTAGAGAAAGGTGGTTGTGCTTAAGTGTTACAGTACTTGACTCACTCTTATCTATATGTATCACGAAGCCAACATTATAACCTTGAAAAAGTCCTATATGATTCCAATTTAAAGACTTCTATATTAGTGGAGAGCCACATTATAGGTAAGCTTATAAAAAATTTTAATAACATGAGGTACTTCTTTGTTGAGAATATATATATATATATATATATATTGTGAAACATTGTGACTTCATGTGAGACAAACTTCAAATAAAGAAACATTGTGATTCAGTTTTTAATAGGTGAACATGAGTACATTTAAAGGTTGTTTAGATTTGTGGGTTGTTTTAGTTGATTCTTGTTTACTTAAAGTTGCATAATTTTGCATAAAGTGTTCCACTACTATGTTATTTGTTTCGTTTGCTCAAGAACGAGCAAATATTTAAGTGTGGGAGAATTTGATGCATATAAAGTATTCATAATAATTAATAATACAATGTTTTCATATAAACTAATGCTCAAATACCACATTTTCTAATAAAACTTACAGGAAGAATTACTAGAGAAGACGAAAAGAAGGAAGAATAGAGAGAAAAATGAAGTGAATAAATAAAAGAAGAAAAAACCAGATGTGTCGTAGGAAAGTCTTTATGCATCTAGCTTCTACCCCACAGATTCTTCTAAAAGAACAACAGCCTGATGCATCTAAGCTTCTATTCCCTGATGCATCTAGGAGAACAAGAGCCCAATGGATCTACGCATTTAGCCTCAAATGCATTTAGGCAGTCACCCACGAATGCATTTGGACTTTCAGTTCTATAAATAGGGTAGTAAGATTGGCGGAATAATCATAACAACTCTGAATCTTCTGTCAACATTCTTTTATAGAACAAATTTCCTCTAATTAACAGGTACTTCAAAATGGCAGATTAACATTCATAACAGTGGAGATAAAAGGAGTTGATGAAAGTAATACCAGCATAAGCCATGATGTTTCTATTGTTTTTCAAAAGAAATTTGGTAAAAAAGAGAATGCCAGGATTTGTCACACAGATATAAATCAACATAATACTATAATCTTGTGCAAACAAATTCCTGTATGGATCATACTTTTTCTTCTCCAATTTCATCATCTTTTATACTGCAATGGAACCTCTTGTTAAAATAACAAGATGGGGCATTAAGTATAAAAATAAGTTTGAAGAGCTTAGATGTCAAGCAGTAGAAAGAAAAGAGTACCTTGTGGGGAAGACCACTGTGGAAAAGCTTTCCGGTTACATGAAGTTTCCACGGTATACTGCCACCAGTACCAATGCATGGTTGTTTATCTGCAGTGTCAATCCAGAATCTATATAGAGAAATAAACAATACAAATAAATTCACTATGTCTCTGCAATGAAACTTGATACCATAGCATACAGTTACTTACAGAGGACCTTGCTTTAACTTATCAAGCAATCCATCCTTCACTAATGCATCGACACCAACCCCAGGAATAGATGAGTTCTCTTCACTGGCTATGAAAACAGCAACCACCGTGGATTTCAACTGTGGCTTTGTCTCTCCAAGCCGCCTCATAAGCTCGGATACAAGAGCCACGTGACCTAAACAATCAGTAGTTCCACGTCCTCGAAGTTTATCACCATCGATGCTCAATGAAAAGGGATCAAATTCCTGAATACAGAATTGTTTTACCGTTATATGAGAGATCATTATCATTGCCGACTTATAAAGAAGCATAATTTACAAAAAAATTAACTTCTCAAATTTTGAACTTTGATGTTATTGATTTTATGCTTTCTCTGCCAATCTACACTTCAGTCAAGATCCTAATACTTTCTTCCACCACTATAAGGATAATGCTTAAGCCAGATCAACACCAACAAACTCCCCTATTAGGTATCCACTCAAACACCAACATATAAAAATAAAGCAAAGTAGCACAAACTTCACCACCCTAAGCAAAAAAAAAAAGCAACCAACTTTACATAGTAAATTCAAAATAACAAAATGGGGTAGCAAAATAATTGTATTTACATACCCAATCATTAGGGTTGGCAGTGACAACATCCATATGCATTCCAACAAAAGACAAGATTTTTCCGGGCTGAGTACCCGGGTACTCCACAATAAGATTACCCCTATTAGGCTTATAATTAACATGATTGATGATCAGTGGTCCGCCGCCAGTGGTGGTGCTATAAGGAAGAAGTGTATCAAGAACGTGATTCACAATCCTGTCTTCCTCCGGGATAAGCTCCGGTGGATTGTTCTGTACATATTTGGACTCGCCGATCAGTTTCCCCAAAAGGGTTACGAATGAATCCTTGTTTAGATCGCCCAAAATCTGCTTTACAGAAGCTGAAGTAGCCATTGTTGTAGTTATCGGAGTAGTGAGCTGATGCCTTATTTTCGGAACAGAGCAAACCTAGGGGAAGAATTTTGACGTTTTAACAAGTCCTATTTTTCATTAGTTATATAAACTAGTACACAATTGACTTTATTAATCCATTTTTTTTTATATGTAATCCCTCAGTTTCATTTTATTTTGGCTTACAACAAATATGGATATTTTATTTAAATTTTTCATAGGAAATTAAAAGAATTTTTAAATTTTTTTAATATCATTCTTAGTATTAATTACAATAATAGCATTTCTCGTATCGTCCTATAAATAGAATTTGGAAATAATAAAGTATACACAAATTTGGCCTCTACCTCAAAGATAGAATGATTGATTCGATAAACCTTCGGATCAAGATAAAAACAAAATCTACGCAAAAAAAGTAATAGAGATAACGGAAATAACATGCAATAATAAAATAACACATAGTAGCAAAGCAATACTACAACAAAATAATACTATAGTAATCAACTACATGAAACAGCATATAATAACCATAAATCAAAGAATAGGAAACAAGAGTAATACTACCAACAAATAGAATGAAAAGCAAGTCAATGCACTCCTACCTATTACTAGTATGGACATCCTCCTACTTAACACATCAACTCTAATGTGTAACCTCCACACCTTCTCATTTAAGGTCGTATTCTCGATGAGCTGCAACTGCATCATATCCTATTTAATCACCTATCTCCAATATTTTCTTGGTCTATCTCTACCTTTTCTTAATCCATCAATAACCAACCTCGACACCTCTGCGTTGGGGCATCTGTATCTCTCCTCATCACATGTCTAAACCATCTCAATCTCATTTTCCGCATCTTGTCTTTCATCAGTCATTTCCACTTTATCTCGAATATCTTCATTTTTAATTATATCTCTTCTAGTATATCTACATATCTACCGAATCATTCTCATCTCCACCACTTAATTTTAATTTATGAATATGAGAGTTCTTAATCGATCAACATTTCGCTCCATATAACAAAACTGGTCTAACCACCACTTGTAAAACTCACCTTTAAATTTTGGTGGCCTTTAAGTTATGTAGTATTAACTAACTACATAAAATAGAAGTAGCCTGCTTTAAAAGCTCAAAGTATCATTAATAAAATTAGTTTATTTAAATACACCTCTAATTGAGAGTGTTCACATTTTGGTAAAAAATCAAACCAAACTGATATTTGACTTAGTTTTAAAAATTTTAAATCGATAATAGTTGATTTTATTTTGATTTTACTAAATAAAAGAAATTGATTCGATAAATTATATACATAAATTTAATAATTATTTGAATATATGATATTATTTTTTCATAAATAATTATAAGTATTTCATACATTTTTAATCGTTAATTTGATTCCAGTCTACTTCATTCACATGTTGTACAATACTTTTAAATTTCATTTCTTAAACAATATGCCCACACTTAAGTCTAGTTGTCTATATATATGTTGTGGTGTATTGTCGATTTTTAATCTTCTTTGCTAAAACATCTATTTATTCTTCCATGGCTTGCCCCTTCGTTTTTTTTAAGGGTTGACCATTCTATATAACAGTTGTATATTACTTCTTAGACATGTAAAGTGGAGCAACCTTTATAATTATATAACTTAAAACATGTGAAAACTTTATAGGAGCCTTTAGAATTATATAACTTAAACATGTGAAAACTTTATAGTAGTGTTAAAAATAATAGAAGATTTGGATATATGCATCTTGTGACGATAAAGAAGATTTTTTGAAATAGTTGTCTCATTATGAATTTATCATTAGCTAGTTATAAATCTAAAAATCGAATCAAATCGATGATTTCTATTTTATTTAGTTTGGTGTGGTTTTAGAAATTATAGGTTTTAATCAAAATTCCATTCAAATCGAATCATAAACACCCCTATCTCTAATTAAATCTTTTTAAAAGGGTGTGTCAGATCAACATGAGTCAAGTAATATGAAATAAAAGAAGTATTTAATTTGCATGTACACTTTAAGAAATGCAATCACTCCTACAAATTTAGAAATATTTTCATTAAATTATTCTTAATTAAATAATATTTGTTTACTATAATTTCTTGAGCTTTTATAATTTTTAAAAAATACAATAAATACATTTTTATTAAGAAAAGTATTAATTTTGACTAAATATAAAAATTAAACTACCATATTAGGATAGGAGGAAATAGTAATTAATTTAATAAATCATTGTAAAAACATGTATTTTGCGTAAGCTATGCAATTTCTCTTGATTAATAAAAATAATATTATGTGCTAAGGAAATAAGTATTGAACATACAAACCTAGTGAAGGATATGTCAAATTAATACACTTTATTTCTTTTTCCTTATTAATAAGTCAACAACATTACATTATAGTGCAAATACTTGAGTGCATGTAGAATAGAACAATTTTAAAACATCTTTTTCAGTATATTTCATTTGAATCATTATGTATATAGGAGTTAAAAAGGTAAATAAGAGAAGACTGTTTAAAAAATATTATTTTAAACATATGAAAATTGTTATGAATGACATTGGGCTTGGGCCAAATGAGAGTAATGGGCAGAAAAATTATATCTGGGACACTCGGTTAAATGTTAATGGTTTTAGCCTTTAGTATGTGTAAAAACTAAAAGGTTACTTATTAAATATCACAATTCACAATGCTAAAGTATTAAAGGTATGCCAATATTGTTGTGAAAAGTTTGTTTCATCCCATCTCTATTCTTAGATTTTGTTTGACCATGGCTATTCGATATGAAATCATAATTTAAAATTATGATATGAATTTAAATTGTTTGGACATGCAAATTGGATAAAACCCACAAGTTATAAATACCATCAAAAAAATTCAAATTCTTATATAATCTTACCAAATAAGTCTAACCATTATTCCACTGTCTCATTTTTTAAGCTTCCATGCCGTTTAATTTCATCTTTTGGAATATAAACTGATTGGTGTTATTTTCCTCATTAATATCACTTTCCAGTAGCATGAATTTCCCTTCACATCTGTGTTGATCTTTGTCGAATTTCAATTGCATTCTGTTTCATTTGTTTTAATTTATATGATTTAATTTGATTAAAAAAAAAAAGACTTTTCACATTTATAATACTATATATAGTATCATAACCGTCTGATCTTATATCTGAAGCACACAGTCTATTGATATTTTTTAACATATTAAAGTAAATTTATTTGCATGTTTATTATATGTAGCCTCTTTATTTTCTCTCTTCTCTTATTGCAAATGTGAAGATAATTAAAATTTACTGACCTAACTTATTCAAATTCATATTTTGCTCTCGATTTTATTTCTCTTTTCGAACTCGAGATCCCTGGATATATATATATTGAATTAATATACCATTATCAACTATTTAAAAAAAAAAAATCCAATTATGATATTGTGTTTGGAAGAAGTGTCACTGTTCCAGGCTTGCAACATTCATTGTTAATTTGTTATATGGAAAATTACATTACAGTAAGAGAAAAGAAAAAGAAAAAAAAAAGGTGTTTAATTACTAGTGTCCAGTATATATGCAGCAGGCAGGGGTATCGGATAAGTTGAGTGGCCATATTTGCAATGATTACTACTCTTTTAATTATTGATATCCTACCCCCATACATTTGAACACGACTTCACCTTCATTACTTACTTTTCAATTCTTCACTCCACCCTAGTGGCTAAATTTGAGATAATGCGTAAAAACTCAAACTGATAGTTGGTCTAGTTAATTTCATTGTATGTTTTAATATTTAAATAATGATATAGTTTAAGTAGGAAATAGGAACAACGAACTGATAGTTTACGTAGGAAATAGAAATAACTGATAGTTAAATGCTAAAACTCATGAAAAAGTAATAATTTAATTGTGTTTTTAACTATTAACTCTATATTTTCGTGGACGAACACTAACTACCCTTGAGTTCCACTAGCCTACCAGCTAGGGGTGTGCAAAAATCAGTTTAAGTGAATCGAAAAAAACACTATTGATTATTAATTTTGGGTTAGCGGGGTTTAAACGATTTTGTAATTTTTTTTTATTGGGTTATTGGTTTGATTTTCAATTTAATAATTTTGGTTAATGGTTAAATCGATAACCCAATAAGATTATTTTAAAATTACTACTAGTTTACTCTATCCTATTTTCTTATTTTAAGTATTGTTTTCCATGGCAGGCAAACTAGCCTCTTTGCCCTTTATTACGATACCTTCTCTCTTTTGGACACAAATTAGTATCTTCTTCCTTCTCAATTTTAAATTTGATTCTGACAAAGACTAATATTTAATGTTGTTTCTGCAATTTATCGCCTGATCTTAAACAAAACTGATCAATATAGATAAAATTGTGTTGCACTTCTATTCTTAATACTATTTCTATTTTATGAACATCGATTATTTGAGCATCTCTTATCGATTAAATCAAAAATAAAAAATCAAACCGTTAAAGGCAAAAATCGATAATAAATATCTTATTGGTATGATTATTGATTTAGCATATTCACAAATCGAAATTGAATCAATAATACATAAAACCAAATTAAACCGCCCGATGCACACCCTCAACTCCCCCACCCCCTACCCCCAACCAAAACTAAACCAAAACCTAGCTGTTCTCTTTCTGAAGTAACTAGCTAGATCTGTCAATTTACAGTACAATCTCTCTGGGACCAAACTTTTTTTTTTTTTAACTCACAAAGATACTCCTTATAAGCTCTTTTTACTTTTCCAAATCTTTGTCCTATATTTGTCAGTAAAAAAAAAATCACTAGGGTTTTGTATTGTGAAGTTGTTTTCTAAGATTATTTTGTTATCTTTTCTTACTTTTCATCTTCCAAAGTTATGTACGTGTCGATTAAAAAATAAATACCTATGGTGGACATGCACTGAATTCAATAATATTTTTGTAAGCTGAATGAACCATCTCATTCACCTTAAGAGAAAATTAATTAATGAACCAACATGTGTTGTGGTGTAGTGGTAGGACTGTTTCACCCTTAACCTGAGGTCTCAAGTTCGAGCCTTGGGATGGAGAAACTCATGTTGGGAGCGTCACCTCTGGATGGCTCTGCAATTCACGATTCGAATTTAGTCGGAGCTTTCAGAAACAAAAAAATAATTAATGAGAGGTTGATGAGAAATTGATATTGATAGTGGAGGAAGGAAAAAAAGAAAGAAGAGGGGACCAAATTAAAACATGCATGTAAATGTTCTGTCCTGCAAAAGTATACTTATTAAAATCATGCAGTGCAGGCCCTATACATATATATATGTTGTGATATCTCTTTAGCTAGATGGTCCTAAATGGCTCAGAATACTCAGTTGATTTTTGCTTACAAAGATTTGTGTTTGTGGGGGTCCAAGCCAATGGTGAGTTACTACTTTTAAAAAAAAAAATTGAACACACAAACTACAAAGTACTGAACTACTATATGAATGAGGCAGTTCCTATGAAATTTTTGGACCACCTAAGTTATTAGTTGATTGTGTAGGTAAGTTTATTTTGAGGTACATAGCTACTATTTTCTCAACTGTAAATCTAAAAGGAAACAATTTGATATCTAGTTTAAGCTAGCGTTTGATCATAGATTTTCGAATATATTTGGGTGGAGTTTTAACATGTGTTTGACCATAATTTTGGAAAATATATTTCACTCTTCAAAAAAAAATGGAACATGATTTAAACTCATTACTTCTAAAAATTATTAAAAATACTCATAAATTTGACACAAAATTATCGTTTTTAGAATGAACTAGAGGTATAATACATTATCCAAAAACCATAACACCTATTTTAATAAAAATACAAATGATACAATTACCAACTACATAATTTGTTATAATATAATTAGTTACGAAGATCTATAGATGCAAACAAATGAGTAAATAATAATAATAATAATAATAATAATGGTAACTAGTTATTCTTTAATATATTAATCTTCTTACATTCTACGAACAATCTCCAGTTAAATACACTTAATGAGGGGTTAGGTAGATAGTATTCAGGGGTGAGTACTAGCCGAATAGATATGGCGCATATAGATAGTATTCGGCTACTTGTCATATCTATGGTCAAATGGATCCTAATTAATTTCATGATAAACTACCCGGCTATCGATGGGTTGAATTGAATTTGAGTGAATTAGAATTAATTGAGTTAATAGACAATGGAACTATTGACACGTTCAAAGATTTCCTGAATTGAAATGAGTTGAGTCAAAATTGATTAATTAAATAATAGGTTGTAATCCAATCCGTCCAACTTTTTTATAAGTTTTAAGGTCTTTATTTGTTCTCTTATAATTTATTTAATTATTCAATTAAAAATAATAATTTATTATGACTTTATATAACATGTAAAAAAAAAAATTAAAAAATATTTTGATAGAATTTTACATAGATCAAATCAAGCCAACTTTTAAATGAGCTAAATTGAACATGTCATACTTATAAACTAAATTAATAAATAACCAGCTTATTAATTAACCGATCAAAATAAATAAATTGTATGTATCATATTTTCATAGACTACTTTTGCCATCGTGATCATAGTTAATTTGTATTGGTGGTCATAACTCTAAAAGCAGAATAGGAGGACATACGATGGCCTAGGTTTGTTAATGAATCTACTAGCATATTGACTTTCAAAGCAAAAGAGTCTATTGTCAACAATGCAACTTGACAAGTTGTGCCATATATATTTGAAAGCCCCAAACTAATTAATTCATTATTTTCAACTTTAAAAATGCCTATACATTTTATTACATTCATCATAAACATCCACTAATAGAGGTGCACTCACCTGATCGACGTTACCATAAGAATGTACGCATGTACCAAATTAGCCCCTAGTGCCCGCTTTGATCTAATGTTAAAAATGTATCATATAATGTGTGAATTAGATGCATATCATAGTTAGTATTCTAGCATAGATAAAAATTTGATATCGAATGAAGAAAAGTAGAGAGATGAATCACTTATCCATCGAGTTTTGAACCGTGCCAAAAGGTTAGTATGATTAATTCACTGCAAACAAAAACATAAGGGTATATGAAAAGTAAGGTCAAACATAGAAGAGGAAAAGACACAAAGGGCATTAATACCAAAATTGGTAAAAGAAAAACGAAAAGTATATACTCAAAAATACTTTCCAAAATAATTTTCGATCTAGGAGTTCAAGACTAAAGTTGACAATTCTTTCCAACTATGTATATATGCCCTTAAACACTGAAGAAGTACTCCTCTTTTAATACTACTCAATTCTCAAAAAGCATTACGAAAAAAAAATACCGTCTCAAAATAAGTGACATTTTTACCTTTTTATTTTGCTTAAAATAATTAGTGGTGTTTTAGATAATCAAGAAAAAATTAATGACGTTCTTCTAATTTTACCCGTCTTTATTTACATAATCAGAAACTGCTAAAGAGTAAATTACATTTTTTTTAAAGGTATTTATTAAAGGTAAGTTAGTACAAACAAAATAAACATACATCTTACATTTTAGGAATGAGTAGTTTACTGTGCCCAACTTAAAAACATCATCTATTTTGAAACGGAGTTTATTGTTTATGTTAATAGGCGTAAAAAAAATTAAAACGACAGTTAAAATAGGATGGAATGAGTATATATTGATGAGAGACAACATAAATGCAGCAATAAAGAGTGGTAACATGACAGATATAATAATCCCCACGGAAATATATGTTGTCGTTAGAAATGAGCAAACTAGAAAATGACACTGCACTGCAAACCTCTTTTTTACAGTCTAGCTCGCACTCCAACCCTAGCCAAATAACTTTATATTATTATCACATTTAACCCTTCATTTCTTTTAAATTTACAACTTGCTCTTTTCTTCTACTTCTTCTTGCCTATTCACTCAATTTGCTTCAATTAATGGAGTGTGTATATATATATATATATATATATATTGCAATTCACACAAAACAAATTAATCAATCCATATATATATATATATATATATATATATAAAGGAAATTTGAGTCTAGGGAAATTAATTAATTAACCACAACATGTTGTATATGATCGATATTCAACTTGTGTGTTCATGGTGAAGATGTTGTTGTTGTTGATGATGATGATCTCCATCCTAGTCGAAGCTCGAGATCAAGTTCATCTTCAATGAGTGAATCCCTTTTGTTGCTACCATAATTATGGTTGTTATTATCATCATCATTACTAGTGTTAGATGATGTGTTGATGCTTGGATTAGGCTTATTTATTGGGAAGTTTAGAGATGTAGGAGGAGGGTATGGAGTACTTGGAGACATCAAATTGTTATTTGTTGGATATGGTGAGATTGAGAGATTAAGAGTAGAAGATGATGAATTGTTATTCATAGTACAAGATTTTCTTGATGTGGGGTTATTGAAGATATGAGTGTTACTAGGGTTAGGCAAGGAATATAAAAGACAAAGTCCACCATTTGTGACAAATTCTTGAGTTGGAATTAGGAGGGTGGAATTAGAATTTTGTGAAGAAATGTGGTTGTGGATGCTATTTGAAGCATATTGTGGTGGAGCTTGGTGGAGCCTAGCACGGTCGCGACGATGAACATTCATGTGTCCACCTAGGGCTTGAGCTGACCGGAATTCTCTCCGACAAAAGGTGCAAGTATAGGACCTTGGTGGCCAAGTGGTGCCCATGGCATTGCCTGTGTCTTCCTCAAATGCTCTAACTTCCCACGAATCATCCTCATCCTGAGTTGCTTGCTTAGCGTTCCACATCCAAGAACAGTCAGTGACAGAGCCAGGATTCAATGGTGGTTCGGGCAATGATGATTGTTGTTGGTTATGTTGTTTTTGGGATTGAGCCAGTTTTTGGAGTTGAGTCGAAGACAGAATCCCAAGTTCAGCAGCCATAATACACAAATAGTATTTTTATATATAGGGTGATAAGAGTTATGATGTGGAAGAAATGATGAAAAGGGTTAAATAGAGGATGGGCTTATGAGTGAGGGAAAATAGAGACAAAAAACCCTAGCTACACTGAAGATATCTACAATGTTTCCAAGTACATGGTTGGAATTTAGTAATCAAGACAAAGATTAGAAAATTTAATAAATTTGTGCAGTTGATTAATTAATAATTAGTAACTCTAAATCTTTAATTTGTAGAATACTTGGTCTTTAACGTCCTTCATTTTTTAAGGCATTCATTTCTTCTCTGCTTCTGGAAGGGATAAGTTCACACTAAACAATAAAAGAATGGAAGGTGATAACAATATGAACATCCAAACATGCTATGTATATATGCACTTATAAGAGAGAGATTCAGAATTTGAAATGTACAGATTTCTATAACGACCTCAAGTTAATAGATGTTTAGTAAAATTCTTTAAAATATATAACGAGTTTGAACGAAAGCTATGAAGTTCATATGAAATCATAAGCAGGTTTCTAGATCCGTCCCGGATAATCTACTTTGACTCTTGACTCATGTGCTAGCTATTGATTTTGACCAGGAGGAAATTAAAGGAATTTATTGGATTAACCGAAATGATGTTAATTAAATTGTAATTAAGTCTTTGTCATGGAATGAAATCTCTACACATTTTGTGATGTGACTTGGTCTAAATTTTTAGGACAAGATACATAGGGGTTGTTTGAGAAACAACTCACTTTGCTTTATTTGTCTATTGCCATTTAACTGTCAATAATTACTTCATTTTGCACGAACCAATTATATTTATATACATATTTGTCAATTTCATTGTCAAATAAAGACAGACACCCCCCAAAAAAAATTTAAAATAAATGCTTCCTTCTCTTGTTCCACTTGTACTTTCTTATGAAAATGTTATTTATTGGTAAAGTTAAGAGATATGAACTATATTACATTTAATAACATTTAATATATGGTGTCGATCGCTCTTGTTATTAATTAAAACAAAGAAAGATGTCTCGTTGAGGTTTATTCCTTTTGATTTAAAGTTCAAAATAAATATCAGATATCTAAGGAACTTCAATAGGTGTTACGTGCAAAAATTAGGACCATCAAATGATTTATTTTTTGGACATGATAAGATAAGACTAAGATCTGAATATTTTTTTTGAAAAATAGTCTAGCAGATATATTGTGTCTATATCACAATGTACCTTGGCAAATTTCACATCGAAAAGGATGAGGGGAGTGACATGCCAATACACACATTTTAAAACTTGATATGACTATGTACAAGTGACAAGTCTCTGTGAAGTATATATATATATTGGGTGAAAACGGACAAAACGTATACCATGGATCTTGCCATATGCAGAATGTTAGTGTTACCCAACAATTCCATACAACATGTTATTCATGGGAATTGAACTCACAATCATGGCTTTGATATCACTAACTAGGATGAAATGTTTATACCATCATACCAAAAGCTATAGTTGATATAGCAAAGACACAACTTTATTCTTAATGAAATTCATCAAGCAAATGTCATGTTTGACTATGATTTTAACCCGGGTCATCCCTGACTATCACCTGAGCCTCGCCATAAACAAGATGTTTAATTACATTACCCAATATTTCTCATGATTCGAATCTAGAATCTTAGTCTAAGTATGTGGATGTCATCCATCAAACTACCATCCTCTGTGGTACAATTTCTAGTTTTCTAAAATAAAAAGTATTTTAAATTTAATTTTCTGATTAAATTGATAGATTAAAAGAACCGGAAGGGATTAAGTAGCAAATAAGTAATTAATAAATTCACATTTTTTGTCTTTTGGATTTGAAATGGTATCAAATCGATCATTACTAGTAAATTACCAGCTTTGATATTATCGTGTTACATGTACGTATTTAAAACAGCCATTCTTTAGTGTCATGTTTTATTCATTTCATTTATTTTGCTTCAATTTTTCTTACCAAGGACCTAAGTAAATATAAAACTGTCATCAATCAATTCATCCGTATGTCAAAATACTCAAAATTATCAAAATTAATTTGGATGTTCGACATCCATAAGTGTGATCGAGTTGATTGAGCAGGTAATCTTCTAAATGAGAGATCTCAGATTCAAAATTGGTCCCTTATATGTTTTTGAGTCGAGTTATTCATCACACAAATCTTATCTAATTATTACACTGAAGCAGGATTTTAATTTCCTTATACACATCTGAAAGATGGATGTGTTAACAACTTTGTAGTTAAGTAATACAATTATATCATAAACTTTTTCTTTCTTATTTTAAATCCCTTATGTTGTTTGCTTCCCAATTGTCCATATTGTGTGCTTTCTCGTAGAAAATAAGAAGAATAACATTATCTGTAAATTACAGTATCCTTAAAATATTTGTACTAGCAATTAAAAAATGGAAAAAATAACCCGTACTTAATTAGCTGTCCACTTCGATGAAATGAAAATAAAATAAAATATAAGAGATTAAATTAATCGCTGTCTTAATTGATGAAATTTCATAGATATTTACATCTTGTGTTTGGCCTAGGAGAAATAAATTAAATAATACTCCAATAATCTTACTTAGATATTTCTTAATTCCCTTGTTTACATCGTTTCAACATGCTGCCAGGTTGCAGTAGCTAAGCTTCCTAGTAAAATAGATTTTTTATTTTTTTTTAAAAATAATAATAATAATAAAATAAAATAAAAATATATATTTAATCAATTATCATCACGTACTGGTTGTTGTGCAGTGCCAATTTATTCATTTTTTTCGTAAAACAAGATATTTTATATATGCACAATCCTCGACTTAAACAAATTTAATGGGTAATTTATTGTACTTACTTCAACACAATACGTACTTTCCTTTTTAGCTTTTAGTTTCTAGCAATTAAGTATCAAAATTTCGTTATCAATACTATATAAATTGTGATTGATTTTATAATTAATTTTAACAAAAACCAAATTTGTACACTTAGAACTAGAGGGTTTTTTCATCACGAATCTATGAGAAATTTATGTTATAAAATAATTTTTTTTTTTCTCCCAATTTTCGTTGAACCAGCTTACTGTGAAAACGCAGGATGTGAAACAGATTCCATTGAAATATTGAGAATAGTCACTGAACATTTTTTTTCTCACTAACTCAATTAAAATGTCTATAAAATAAACCACTGAATATTTTTAGTATAAAATAATTATTTTTTAATAGTGATATATCATATCGATATATAGAGGGAGATTCCAAATTTGGTTGGTCAATAAGCCTATGAGGTAATCAGCTCGAAGGCTTTCAGACCACTGAGCTTGTGTAATCCAAGCAATGAGCTTGTGTATTTGATGTAAATTTTTATGTATTTGCAAGGTATACACATGTATAAGTTAAGAGTTTATGAATAGGGCAAACAATAACTTTGATTGTATATTTTTTATTATATGTATCTGTCATTATACATATACTCAAGTATGTATAAGTTGTATTTGATAAATTGTACATGTATCCCCAATACATGATTCATAACAACACAATGACAATCGCCATTGTTGAACCAAAAAAGTTAAGAAATTATCGGAGAAGAATTCTGGTGAAGAATAAGTATAAGTTAGCCGACTTTCAGAAGAATTTTTTTGAAAGAAATTCGAATGATTTGAATTTGTAAGTAGTTGTGATATCGTGAGATACTCCAAAATTGTTTCACATGTGATTTCCTCCTTAAATTATACATTTCAGTTACATTCCTTATTTAAATACACTTAATTATACGCGTAACTGATTAACATGTCCATGTACATGTATTTGAGGTGCGAATTATGATAGTATTCTCACAATATAACAAACTCACAAACAGAAAGATAATTAGCTACTAAACTGGTGAAATTTGTATTATTTACCCATATACATAATATGTCATTTGGTTTGGCCTTTAGTTGAAGCCCAATACATTACTTGGTGTCGATTAATGTATTATTACAAAGGGGGAGTTATTGGGTTAAAAGTTGCTAATTGTACATAACTTTCCTCCACACATGTAGCCGTTCGGCATTAATTAAAGATATTCGTTTAGTTCAACTAACTTTAATTACAAGTTATAGCTAATAAAATAGCACATTTCTTACATAAAGAAGATATTGAGTAAACTATGTATCAATAATATATAATTTTGTATATATAATGTATTAGAGATGTATATAGATCCATAAATATTGTTTATACATTGCAATAATTCATCTTCCTCAACGAGTTGATTTTTTTCAATCCTTACCAGCTCAAATCTCCTCTAAACAGTCCCAAATTATATATATATATATATAGATGAACTCCTCTAAGTGTTTTGAATCCTTTGATATATTATTCAATCGAAATGATTCACATTTGCGGCAGGTCGAATTTTAAAAAAGAACTCTGAAGAAACTTTTATGGCTTAATGGAATCTTTTAATCCCGACAAACTCAAAATCTCCTCTAAACAATCTCGAATTGTAGATATGAGCTCCTCTCGATATTTCAAGTTTTTTGATATATTATTCACTTGAAATGATTCACATTTGCGAACTTTAAAAATGAGTTTTAAACAAGATTTTAATTGCATTAAATCAGAATGTGGGGTGGAGGGAGAAAAACAAAAGGAAATAAAGTCATATCTAGTAATTGTTTAAAGAAACTCATATCTAAATTTAGAGTTGTTTAAAAAAGATCTAAGTTTGTAGGGATTTCAAAAATAAAGTCAGCTCTAAAGTATAAGTAGTATTGTATAAAGAGAAAATACATAAAATCCCACCTGAACTTGGCAACAAAACTTACTTTAGTACTTTAACTTTACGGGTAATTATTTACCCCCCTAATCTCTTTTCAAGTGAATTTAATATCACCCTAAAATTATAATACCAGTCTCACATTGGCAAGTGTATTCCACACGCTCCAAGTCATTGATATGTCAGCGCCACATCATTGCCACATAGAATATTATTTAAATTTTGATTTTTTAAATTCTTTTTTTGTTTCTTTTTATTTATTAACAAATTTAGAAAGCAAATTTTTTTAGAAAAAAATCAACGCTTGTTCCTCAACTCAGTCACAATCCCCTTTGGTTAAAAAAAAAAAAACTCAGTCACAATCCCCTTTAGTTAAAAAAAAAACACAACTCAGTCACAACTGCAATTGAACAAACTCAGTTAGATTGATCCAAGATCTCAAAACTATTCTCACAAAAATACATTCAATTTCAATTTTGAAGACATTATTAAAACAATAAATAATGACTGAAAATTTAATTTGAGATGAAGAAATTGTAGATTTTTCATTAAAAAGAGCTTCAAGTTCATCATATTCAAACTCTGCCATAAATAATAATTTAAAAACAAAAATAAATTATTGATTTTTCTTTTTTTAGTGTTCATCACACCCTTTTACTGATTCAAGAAAATGGGGGTGAGATGGGGGTGTTTCAAAGAAAAAGAAAGAAGATGGAAAGTTCTTCGAAGAAGAAAAAGAAAAAGAAAAAGAAAAAGGCAAGGCAAGTGGTGTTTGAGGCGGCGAGTCTGAAGAGAAAGAAAGAGTGTCACGATGGGGGTTCAAAGAGGAGATATAGGGTCCCGATGGGGGTTTCGAAAAAGGAGAAAGAGGTGGGTGGGGGGGTCAAGAAGAAGAAAGAAGTGGTGCTAGTGGTGTTGAGGCGGGAAGGGGTGGTGGGGTGTGATGAAGATGAAGGGGTTGGTGGTACTAAGAGCTGGGGGTGGTAGGGTATGAGGAACATGAAGGAAAGAAAGATTATTGGCTAAAAAAATAAATAGGGCCCAGTTAGTCTTTTCTACGCGCATTGACTTTTTTGACTTGCCACGTCAGCTATTCGGATGTATTTAAATTCACTTTAAAGATGTTAAGCGGGGTATTTAAACGCCCGTATAGTTTAAGTGCTAAAGTAAGTTGTGCTGTCAAGTTTGGAATTTTTTTTATGTGTTTTCTCTTGTATAAACAAGGTAGATGAATATATATACAACTCTAATACATAGTTATACATTATATATACATGATATATATATATATATATAT
>JAJONR010011878.1:0-27288 GCA_029582245.1 Solanum etuberosum | reverse complement strand
GTGTCGTGGGTCTTGTCCCGACATCCGTCTGGAACAATAGAGGCTTCATAGATAGTTAGTTTTGAGTATGTTTTCAGTATTCCTTTGTTAAATTGTATTTCAACAATTCTTACTTTTGGAATATTTTGAGACAGTTGAGTACTTTGAGATTAAAAGGTTTAATTCTGTTTTAAAGTTTAATTCTGCTTGAGTTAGTTTTTCGCTAAGTTGTTAGCCATGATAAGAGTTCGCTTGAGGATTAGCAATGGTTCTCGAGTGCCGGCCACGGTGTAGGCTCGGGTGTAGTCCCGAGTATCCCACCCGGTTGATCCTAGTCCCGAAGGAAACCCGGCTGGAGTCGTCCTAATTCCAATCGTTCCGACCCAGCAAACCTAGACTTGTTGCCACCCTTAGGTCAGGTTGAGGCACTGAGTTTCAATCGATCTCACCAAGGTTAGGAACGTGATAGATCCAAGTTGTATAGACACATATTTGATCCTAGTCAATTCTTATTTTTATTAAATTCATTAATTTTCAATTTAAGTATTTGAAACACTTCTGAGTCTCTCGAGACCCGTCCAAACTATTCAACTAAATTTCAAATCATCATCTGAACCTATAGGAAGTCTCAAACCTCTAGTTTTTATTTTCTTCTTTAAAGTGCATTTGAGTATTTTCAAGATCCGTGATCTCCATCCCTCAAGTCAAACCTTATTTTATTGAGTTAATAGCTAAAAAGCCTCTTAAACTTGGCATGCACACCTAACCTATGAAAAGTCTTAATACCCCCCCCCCCCCCCTTAAACATGGATTTTTGGAACTCTTTACACCCCTAAACTATGAAATGTCTTAATTACCCCCCCTTAAGCATAGATTTTTGGAACTCTCTGAATTGTGAAATGTCTTAATTACCCCCTCAAACATGGAATTTTGAAACTATTTACCCCTAATATGCCACATGATGGAAAAAATTACTCCATCCATTTTATGACTCACTTTCCCTCAGCAAAGAATAACATATTTCTATATTTAGTAAAAAGATTAATTTCCATTCCTATTTATATGATGTAGTTTAACTTGAAATATAAACTAAAAAAGATGTAGTCTAAAATAAGTCATAAATATTTGTATGACTATAAATCATTTCATCAGGAGTAAATCTAAAAATTTGTTATTCCTTTTGAGATTCTAAAAAGAAAAATAAGTCATAAATAGTTCTAAAAATCTATGTTTGAGAAAACACCATCGACTAAAATTTTGATTCTCGAATCGAAGTTTTAGGGCATTAGAAATGGAGGAGAGTGTAATTTTTCCAATTCAGTCTTGCTCAACCCTCCACCAAATTGTATGTAAGTTGTACGATATTGGATGAAACTTGACAAGGAAACAAACTGATCAAATGTTTGAAAATACAATTTTTATACAGATTTTGCACATACTTTATCATAACTTATACATACCACCAAATTGTATGTAAATTGTGTATAAAATGTGGGAGGGAGAGGATGGGGATGTAAAAGGTAAAAAAGTCTATAACTCAAAATGAAAGATGCAGAACCTGGAAAAGGGCATAAATTGAACTATTATGGCGTACCATTGATTACAAAAATTTACTGGAATCTGCATGAAGTATTACAAAGAATACCACTAAATTGAAGATATTAAGGATGATAGTCATACATTGGTTTATACAAAAGGTCGATGACAACCACAGTTATCTCCCCATCCACAATATCCATTTGATCCGAGCTGCAGTTTATGTATCAGTCCCAAAAGGGAGATATAACATGCTTCAACACAAAGGAAATGTTTAAGGTTAATAAGTTATAATCCGAGCGATGAACAAGGTTTATTATGATGTGATAACTCCTGATGGAAAAGGAAGATAAGAAAGTGGCATACAACCAAAGCAAACAACTAACCTGTCTAAACTCAAATGCAACGAGGCAGTCTCTGAAGCTCCAATGCTGCACGAGAAGCAGCATCAACGAGAGATGGTATTGTGGAGCTTTTGACCTGAGAAACAATTCCTTCGATTTTTGATATCTCAGGCAAACTTATTGACAATATCATTGCATGTGACAGGTACTGTCTACAAGAATAACCAAGTGCGATCAGAATCCGTTGCAACAGCAAGTGAGATGTGCTTTGTCTCCATGACTCAAGGATGAGACTGACTTTGGGAAGATTTGTCAGGAATCCAGTGGTAGCTTCCCTCGGAGCTGCCTTGAGCAATAAAATTAAGCATTCAGAAGCTAAATCTGCAACATTAATCTCATTCAAATGGGTGAGTTCTAATAAGACCCCAACATTTTCACCAAAGTCCATAATATCTCTGATGCATTCATTTTGATCAAAGGCACTAGCTCCATCAGAGGAATTTTCATATAAACGAAAAGGTTCTTTTGCAAACGTAGAGCCTCTCACACTGCCTACTGAGCGTAAAAGGAAAGCCCTACACAAACGAAGCGTAGGTTCAATGAAATCTTCCATCTCCTTAGCATATACAAATTCCAAAAGGCTTCCGATCTTTCTGACAACTTTTAGTTGGGAGAGAGATTTGGTTTCCAGCTCTGGAGCAGATGTAAGAGCCAAGCAGAGCAGTACATTGTTGACATTTGCAGTTGAGAAATCACCAAGGAGAAATTCAAAGCACTGGGAGATTATCTTCATGTGGACAATGTCTGCAATTTTTATATGGTTATACTCAATGAGCATCACAAGAAGTTTCTGAGCATACGCAGGTATTGGGTCCTCATCCTCAATCAAAGAGGGGTAGAGAGGGAGGAAGTAAGAATTAGATATGGACTTCAAATTCTCCGGCTTCTGTTCATTTTCAGATGTTTCATCCAGTAAAATGACCATCACATCAAACAAAATCTTCAGGCACAAGAATCTGGCATCTCCATCTTTATTCCCTTTGTAAACAACAGATAAACTAGGTAGAATCTGGCTAACAAAAATGCTAGAACTTTCTTGAACCAGAGACATCTCCTCTGCTATAGACTCAAGAACACGTAAAAGCGTTATCTGAAAATCATCTCTACCCTGCAACCGAAAGTAAGAATCATGTAAGGGCTTCGTAGACCAACAAGAAACCCAATCTTATGCATGCATCTTCAGTTTATCATGGATCAAAATTTTGAGCAAACTAAGCTAAATCCCTAAGCCGTGTTGTATAGAGTAAGCAGTCATTTGGTAGGGTGTATAAGAATAGTACTGAATAGGGTATTATTAGCAATGCTGGGATCATTTCTTATCCGTGATTTGGTTGGCGTATTCAAGGTAGTTCTGTCTTTAACCAAGTATTAATAACCCTGGTATTGCTAATACCATGGGTTGCTATGTATTAGTTATACACACCCTATAATACTGAATAGGATTAGTTATAGATATATTAGCTATACATACGTTGAAAACACTACCAGACAAGGTATTAAATAATACCAAGGGTAATACGTCCTACCAAACGACCCGTAAGTGTTTAAATTACACAGTCCACATTGACAGATCATCAGCCTAATCTTATGCACCCCTGCGCCCACCCTTCTTTACTAGAGTTTGGAGCTTATATTAGCTTGGTAGCTAACACTTGGCTCAAGTGACGATTAATAGGAGGTTTTGCAAACGAACCATATTAAATTGAAGGTTCCAAATCTAGGACAAGGGTTATATTTTTCTATGTGGGCTTCTGGAACATTTGGATTTTGCTTTTCTTCTAAATAAGAACCTTGTCTTATATGTGGAATTTTACAATTAGAAGATGTAATAAAGATATCATCAGATTACCTGGAAAGGAGACTCCACCAGTTTAAGCAGATTTGCCAACTGTTGCAGAACCTGATGACTAGCAACCCTTCTTTTCAGTGAAGCGCACCCAAGAAGATGGAGAACAACAGGAAATAAATGCATACTATTCTTAGAAGAATTTCGACTTGTGACACTAATTATCTGCCCACGGCGTTTACCACCCTTCAGTTGCTGAATGTCCCCGGATATACACTCAAGCAAACTTGGTACAGTTGATGCGACAACCATCCCAAGGGCATCTAAACACTGCTTCACAAAGTCATCCTTCTCCTTAACCAACCTATCAACGGTTGAGAGCAGTTTAGCATTGCAAAAAAATAGTGGCAGCCACCTCTTCCCATTCATACAAAGTAGAGCCACAAATATGAGTGCCTTTCCCTTCAAAACTTCACTTCCCTGCTCAATTAGAGTCACAAGATTCAGAACAAGATTCTTGTCTTCGACCAAGGCAAGAAGGTACCTTCCAACACTTGGAAGTGTATGACTTTCAAGGAGGGTCATGTTCAGAATGTTTAAGCAGATTTGTTGCTCTCGTGGATTACGCTTGACCAGGCTTGAAACCATATCCTTGAATGAAAGTTTTTCCATGACTCGTTGAATACTAGAAGGGCTAAAACGAACAAGACGAGCCAAGCAAGACCCTGCTGTCAGCCTCATGCTCTCCTGCTTTCCAGGAGCCCTAAATATGTAGCAGAGGTTAGTAATGACATCTTGGCTGGTGAAACGAGCAGACCAGTACCCTCCTTGACTGGAGATATTTTCAATTGTCCTCAGAGCATAAAGTTGAGTAATATCATCCTCTCCGTTTCGTAAAAGTGATGAAACCAATGAAACTATTGGACTTGTAACCTATAACATTAACATTTTCAGAAAGGAATGTTAAGACAGAATGCGAGGCTTTGCAATATGTAAAGAATTAAAGATAGTATAGATTCTTGTATGATTTTATCTTATTTTATCTTATTTTATGTAAAGATAGTATAGATGCTTGTATGATTTTATCTTATTTTTCCCACAACTCCAAGAGAAATATCTTTAACACTCTTTTTCATTTTACTGCTATATAGTGTTGCATTACAAGGGAATTGCAAGCTTATTAGTTCTTCCAGTAAAATACAGAGAAAAACTTATAGAATCTTGTATATATAGATTCTACATAATTTCGTGATGTGGGACAGATAGCTAACAGGAAAAATTGAAGTCTATGCCAAGTTGTCATTTGTCATCCATCTTATTCTTCATGTTAGAAATTTGTCCCATGCAGATCTATAGACATGATTTACTACAAGATAATCATTGTATACACTTACATGTCTGAGAGTATACGTGACTGTATAATTATCACTAATTAAAAGATAAATGGTGTTTAACCCATTAATAAGTATACCATTTATATCCTAGTGATAACTTGCATTATTTCTCATAAGAGCTGCATTGGTGCTTTGAATTGTGTTTCTGACAGTGTCTATGCTTTTAAGTGATTGCTCATAGAACACTTAATACTTAAAACCCCATTGCAATATAGCCTAGTAATATATTGTGGAGAGGAATTTTAACAAATATAATACTCCCTCTGTTTCAATTTGTTTGTCCTACTTTCCTTTTTGGTCCTTTTCAAAAACAATGCGTCTTATCTTTTTTGGCAACTCTTTAATTTCATCTTTCCATATGACATGTTTAAGACCACAAGATTTAAGAACATTTGGTACATTCTACATATCTTTAATTTAAGTTCACAAGATTCAAAAATCTTCTTTACTTTCTTAAACTCCATGCCAAGTTAAAATCGGACAAAAAATGAAAACGGAGGGAGTAATAAACTTGACAAGCTGCACCAAATAAGAAATTACAGCAACGAAGATACCTGCCAACAGGATGAGGGTCGGCTGTCCTTAGATGGAGATTCCATTGGTTTGTTATCCCGAGCATGCTCATTTTGAGTAGATATATAAAATAGTAATTCGCCCAAAGCAGCCATGGAAAACCTTCTCACTTTCTCTTGCCTGTCTCTCAGACCATCAGTTAGTGCACCTAATATTCCAGAATTTGCCAGCTCATCCCCAATAAAAGTAGAGTGACGAATCAACAAACCAATAAGTGAAGCAAGTTGAGCACGCAACAGAGTAACCTTGGAGTGACGAAGCATTTTGACTAGAACCAACATAATAGACCCATTGGTCAAGATGTTGGCTGCATCAACATTGCTGCTCAAAAACTCAAGGTATCTGATCACATTTTGCTTCTCCCCTGAGGGAGTATTCCCACTAACAATACTGATGATTCTACTATTAAAAGAGTCTAATTGCTCCTTTGACATTTTGACGAAATCAGACAGTTGAGGTGCATCGAATGAAAGTGAAGGAATTGCATCTGAACCTTTATCTGATTTTCTGCTAAGCATAACAGGTCTGACTGAGAGATCAGATGGATGCCAAAGAATATCTGAAAGGTTCGTAGATGGTTTTGAGATATCAGAGACATTCGCAGAATTCTCTTTAATCACAGGAGTCTTTAGCTGAGGGCTATCATTTGGTAGCATAGCAGCCACTTCATATTTAGAAGACTGTTCATGGTCAGATGTCCTTGAATAATCTGAGCAAGGCGTATTAACCACCGCTGGTGTATCTGGATGTCTGCTGTCAATATCCATCTCTTCCACATTACCCTCTGTCAGATATGGAGTTGAAGTAGTTGATTCAGGACTCTGAGTGCTGTCAGTTTCATCAGGTTCATCTTGTGTATCATCCTCATTATTCTCATTAAAGTCAAGTTCCATGTCAGTATTTTCAACCTTAAGTTCAGCATCATTCTCAGAGTTATTAGGCAATGGCCTGCGGTAGTTCTCCTTCTCATTCTCCCTCATTAAATTTGATTTTGCAATTCTTGAAAGACGTAATAGATTGACACCTCTAGTATTGTTCGAGGTGTCTTTCTGCTTGTCATCAGTTGTCCTGCCAGAACCCTTCATTTGAGCTTTCCGGCCACTGGATATGCCTTTAATTGGTGTCACGTAACCTCTGGATCCAGTATTTGAATTTTCATCATGCTTGAGGGACACCTTTGAATCTTTTTCACGAGTCTTTTGTGGGGTCTTGTTTTGTATTGTCTTTTCACTGTTCCTTTCTGAAAGGCATTGTTTAGAAGACATTTCTATCATATTATCAAAAGCAGGCTGAGGAGGTAAAGGCACTGGAGCAAATCTTGTTTTCCAGAAAGCATGTCCTGCAAGCTCGGGCCACTGCATTCTTTCAGAAGGATCTTTTATTAGAAGAGAGTTAATCAGATTGACCAAGGGGCGGCTTGGGGTGCCAGGAAGTGCTGGAGTTGGATCAGAAATGACTGATCTCACTAACTGGGTAAATTCTTTGCCTACAAAAGGAGGTATCCCAGCATAGCATTCAAACAAGACGCAACCAAGAGCCCAGAAATCAGAAGCATAGGAATGGACCCCTCCATCCTGGAAAAGCTCTGGAGCCATGTAATACGGGGTTCCTCGCTTTATTTGTGGTAACTGAAAAATACATGATACAAAAATAGCACATATGAATGACAACCGCAGGGAAAGGACACAAATCAAAACAGAAAGCAATAACTATCACTTTATAAATCTATATTCTATTCGGTAGTTGATTAAAGGAAACATGCAAAATTTAGAACTGTGTTTTCCATGTTTGATTTGTGAATTGAAAAGTAAAAGCAAAGAAAGGAAGAAGTCAAGTAATTGTAAGATCTTTGAGAAAACTTGTGCGTCCTCTTGACTTTGAAATTTCTCTAGACAGACCAAAAAAGAATAATTTAGAGAATTTCTGCAGAAATGTCGAGAAGTTAGCTCATTGTAAGATGTTTCTTTTGCTTCTTTTTAATGTCCAAACAACGGAAACTGTGTTCCTCTCAAGTTTTCCTCACTTCCTGCACCAGAAGAATAAAAATCTATTTCTTTTGGCTTCATTTAATATTTTCTGGCTCAGCTTCCTAATTCCAAAGTGCAGCCTCAGATAATTACTCCATCGAAGATGAGAAAGTGCCTAATGTAAGAACCAACAATTTGCAAAAGCTGTCACAATACCTTTAGAATTTCTCTTACAGGTGAATACAAACCACTTCTACAAACACAAAAGTGACCAGACTTGACTTGTGCAGAGTCACCCAAGAAAGTGGACCAATGAAGTGGGTGCAAACCTTGGAAATTAGGGTTCAAATCTTAATAACAACAAAAAACACTTGGTGGTTTCTTGTTATCCTCCTAAGAAGTGGTGGATAGAGTTACCCAGTTGGTACCTATGTTGGTTGAGGCAACACATACCCAGTGGAGGTGCGTGCAAACGAACCCGCACACTACCATTATTTAAAAAAATGAATTGACTAGTGCACCATTCAGGCATTTACCTTTTATGAACTGCAAAACAGTTATGCCACCAATTTAACTTTTCCTGTGTTCATTTTAGGGGGAAAAGGAGGGGAAAGAGAGTTGAACTACCTGGGAGGAAGGTGTCTTTGATATATCACTCAATTTTCTTGCTAATCCAAAATCACACAGCTGCCAGGAAACAAATTGAACTTCAAAGTCATATAACTGGTCAAGAGCACTCATCATGATGTGGAAAAATCTCAACATAAAGATCACCATACCTTCGTGATTCCATTTTCATCCAATAGGATGTTTGAGGGCTTTAAGTCACAGTAAATTATTCCCTTTGAATGTAAGTATCTGGTATAGTAGACAGAACACCAGAAGGGTTATTCATGCCCGAAACAACAAGTGTTACAAAAGAACAATGAAGGCTAAAGTTACTTACAGAAGAGCTCTAACAAGGCCACAAGCAAGATCATGAATTGAATCTTCGGGAAGCTTACCATCCTTCAACCCAGAGATTAAATGATGTTAAAATCTCCCAGGTGTAGTTAAAACTAAAATACAGGTAAGATGATGCAGATGTGACATTACCAACTACAGTAAACTGTGGTCATTTGACTACTCTCAAAATACAAATTAAAAAAAAAACCTACTTCTTTCACCTCACTTTACTGGTACAAGAAACAAGTTAGCCCAAAGTGTCGACAAAATTTATTTGTGAAACTACAAACCATCATCTAAATTGAAGTGTTCAATCGCACATGAAACCAATATCCTTAGTGCCTGTTTGGGGAGTCCCAATAGGCGCATTCAACAAACTTACCATGAAACCTCAATATTCCATGCCTCTATTAAAAAGGAGACCAAGAAGAATTAGGGAGTTATCACAAATTTGGAGGTTTATATCTAATGTCTACATGAGGCATCCTATATGCAAACACTAGCAAAAAACACCTAATTTGGTAAGCATTTATACCACTGGAATGATGAAGCTTATTTAGAAAACACAGCAGACCTGCCAGTGCTTACCTGCTGAAGCAAGCTCATGAGATTTCCTCCAACACAATATTCTAAAACCAACCACAGATGTGCAGATGTTTCATACCTACAGGTCAGTTGATTAAGAAAATAAGTCAGAGAAGTCTTCTTATTAAACGCCAAAAAGACCTTCACCCCAGAAACGAAATTGAAGAAAAAGAAAGGAGTTATATGCAAGAAACGAAAAAGATAATTCTTACCAGGAGTAGAACTTCAACACATTTGCATGATCTAGAGAATGAAGAATTCTGACCTGCAGCAAATGTAGCCAATAGAAGAATAAAATACATGCATAAAGCAAACTGAAGGAAATAGATTTTAAGAAAAAGGTTGGGTTAGGAAGACTGTGTTATGACTCATATAATTTCCAATAATCTCACAACTACAATAGTCACGAGCACAACAATCCATAACATCTATAAATATGATGAGGCAAGTTGTTTTCTAAGATCACACTTACTAAAACATATACATTTAGCTTCTGAAGTAGTACAGCTGCTTTTGAAGATGTGCAGGAACTACCGATAATGTTAGAAAAATTGAGTATGCAGATCTATTGAGCAACTGTAGATTAGCAGGCACCTATAGAATTTTACAGCAAGTCAATGCATAACTTACACAACGTGTTATAAGTATTTTCTTCAAGCAAACGATTTCTAAATTCCACACTGAGGAGGGTTCACAAATAGTTACTAAATCCTTGTTGTCTATTCCTCTAAAATAAATTGACTACAATGATAAGTCAATATTATGAAGTTTTCAAAATTCTAAGAGAGCTACTGGGTAGGCCATAAACTCTGCAGCTTGGTTCCCAATTCAATCATAAATTCTCATCCTGGCCTAGCAGTCAAATAGATCAAGTAACAGCTTGTAAACGAAGGTTCGAATTTCACCAAAGACAACACTAGGTGAAAACTTCTCATCTACCTAAACCTTGGTGTGCATAGTTTAATAGACAGTACTATGTCCTACAATACAAGGTGGCCCAGATACCACTGTTATCAAGAGGATAAATCAGGCACTTCCACAATTTTATCATCAGAGGTGCAAGCAAATTCAGCTAAGGATCTATCAAAAACAGTCTAGTCTCTCTACCTCCCAAGGTAAGGATGAGGTCTGCGTACACTCTACCTTCCCCAGACCCCACTTATGAGATTACACTACGTATGTTGTTGTTGTAGGTGAAATCAAATTCAAAACTTCAAAATCCAATTCCACTTCCCTAACAAATTCTATACGAAATAAATCTCAAATTACAATTAAAATTCAAATACAAAACAAAGACAGAAACTTTTTTTCCAGGGGTTTCTTACCTCATGAAGAACCTTGTTTTTCTGAGATTTATCCACACTCTTAATCGCAAAATACTCAATAGTCTTCTTCTTTCTTCCTTTATATACAGTCTGCAAAAAAAAAAAAAAAAACTTTAACAACAAAGTTAACCCAAAAAAGGCAAACAAAACAAGAACAGAGGAAAAACCCATTACCGAGTGTTTTCCACGGCCAATAGCTTCGTATATATGATATTGATTCATATTTTTCACTTGCTCACACAAAATTTAGCTAGGGTTTTTCCTCTTTTTCTGAATCTGAAATTGAAACAAATACAGTTCTTTTCTCTGCTAATCAAAGAGATTTACTGAAGAAATTCATTGAAATCAAACAAAAATTTACTGAAATTTTTTGAAAATGATGAGATTTGTGAGGATGAGAAAGAGAGAGTGTGTGGGCGGGAAGATTTAGAGTTGAAAAATAATGAAATGAAATGAAGAATTTTTAATTTTTTTTTAGAGAAAAGGAAATTTAAAAATTTAGAATAGGGGGCAAAAAGGTATATTCTGTTTGTTTAATAATTGTATGCAACGGTTTGATTGACTAATTAATGTACTATTATCATAAGGTTTAAATTTGAATCCATAAATTCATTTTTAGTTGAAAAAGATACATCTAATTTGAAAACATTTTTCCTTTTTTTTTTAAGTTTTACTAGATAAAAATGCTTTATAAAAAAAAGTTGTTTTATATGTTGGAAAATAAGCATGTTTGATAAAACATTCAAAATATGTTTATTTCAAATACTACTTCCGTCAACTTTTAATTGTTATGGTTTCTTTTTTTAGAGTCAAACGATAAGCACTTTGATTAACATTTTACGAAATATTTTTTCATCATATTGATATGCAAAAAATTGCAAAGTATAGTACTTTTCGTATAGTTTTTTGAATATCTAAATTTTTTCATTTGAGATATTGAATTAATGTAATTTAATTTCACTTTGAAATTAGTCAAATTGACTTTCAAAAAATGCAACATGACAATTAAAAGTGGACGAGGAATATAGTTTTGGCTAAATAGAATTTTACGAGAAGTAACTATTTATTTGGGAAAGGGGGAGAAAGTATCTACCCATTCCAGAAGAAGGCAAGGCCACAAAAGAGTATACGACTATAATGTGGTTTTAGAGCATGTGAGTCATATAATATAGGTTGGATTTGCAATAATATATTCATATTTGACATTTATCAGGTGAGCTGAGTAACAAATCAAGGCTTTGTTATTTAATTTGTACACATGCGCATATCAAAAGGTAAAATGACAAAAGAGTTTCGTCATTATCATTTATTTACCCTCTTTGAACAAAAGAGAAAATGAAAATCCTCTTCTTCTCACTTTAATTTTTTCACGAAGAATTAATTGAATCTCTTAGAATATCCTTTCGTAATCATGTTTCGACTTGCATCATGTTGGATAAATGCTATAAAAAAAATCAGGGGTACAAAGGTCCCCTATTTGTTACTGTGAATTCGGTCATAATTTACGCATCGTCTTAGTCCTTTTACCTTTTTGGATAAATAAATATTTTATTATTAGAAGTATGATATTTATTGTTCAATAAAACACGTAGAAGGAAAATAAAAATAATGTAATATGTTTCATAACAATTTAATTATTACAACCTTGTTTCAAACTTTAATAACTGATACATCCTATTTACCAACTTTCTTTGAAATTTTTCTAGGCTAGCAGAGCTTTTTTTGGACGTGTCAACTCCACAAGTTCATAGAAATCTCTTACAGATAACTTATATGTCTCGGGTTCGAACACTGGATATGGAGAAAATCTTATTGGGAACTTCACCCATGAATGGGTTTTGCGGTGCACGATCCAAATTTAGTCGAAGCTACAATGTGGGCTCCTGGATATGGAGAAAATCCTGTTGAAGCGTATCATGACCCGAGTTTACACCCTAATCGAGACACGGTACTTGAAACCACAAGTGATTCCAAGGCCCAAGTTTACCCTTGGTATAGCATATCTAAGCATATCATATGAAAACTGAAAAGAAAGTTGTAAACTAAAATCATAATTGAAATAGATTTCAAAAATGAGTCCATTACAAATGAATATTAATGTCAAAGCCTCTAAACTGAATGACATAATTTGCCGAGACAAGACTACGGACTGCCTGAAAGCTAACACAACTGAAGTGAGTAACATAAATCGACTCATAATTGAAGTCCTCTGAATGCGAGGAGAACTCGCCACAATGTTGAAAGTAGAGGAACTTAGTGGAACGTCTGCCCGTGAATCTGAATCAGGGTGCTGAAATCTACATCATAAAATGATGTAGCGCAAAGTAGTGTCAATACATGAAATGTATTGATATGTAATGTAAAGACTAAGATCAACAATTATACGAGCAACTGAAAGAACTATAAATCTGAGATTGAGTAATACACAAACAATAACTAGAGGACCGAGAGTCAAAACTGTGATATATGACATAATATTACATAAAAAAAAATGTATATCTAAGATCGTATTCTCTAAAATCATATCTAAAAGGATGCACATCTGAAAATCGTGTTATCTGAAGTATTATAATGAAATAGAAAAGATAAAATAAATGAAGTAAATCTTTTAGGTGGGAGTTTCTCTTAACCGACATACACCATGTAAGCTTAGGATGCACCGACGAATGCCC
The DNA here is from genome assembly GCA_029582245.1 of Solanum etuberosum. NCBI lineage: Eukaryota > Viridiplantae > Streptophyta > Magnoliopsida > Solanales > Solanaceae > Solanum > Solanum etuberosum. The sequence continues at coordinate 14,122 of JAJONR010011878.1, read as the reverse complement.
CAATTGGGAGGATGTCATATACAACCTTGCCAAAGTATAGAACTTATAGTCTAATGTGGATTCAATAATTTGAGTCTTCTCAGGGCTAAATGGTCAACCGACAAAGCGGTGAAATAGAATACTATGGTCACACGTAGTTTTAGAACTTGGGCTATCTAGAACTCCCATTCGCTCGGTGCTAAATACTACTCCCAAAACATACTATTCGCATACCTCACAAAAATATTTGTTAAGCTTATATAGAAGTTTATCATGAGTTTTGCTCAAAAATCTCTTTCTAAAACATATCTTGATGTGCGACTATGCTCAAATTAGTGAGATGAAACTTAAATTTTTCTTTCTAAAATCATATGTTGAAATCTCTTTATAAAACATATCTTTCAAATCATGAGAGTTTTCTAGAACATACATAACTTGCAGATTCTCAAAATAACTTTCATAATAACATCAAAACTCTAAAATCATGCTTTAAAATATGAGCTTCAAGAATCATAGGAAATCATGTAAAGAACTAATAAGGACGATGACAACGAAAAATCTTATTAAACATAAAAGGGAAATACAACAGTTAAAATCCGTAATCATGAGTAAGTAAGTTTAAAAAAACATGCAATTAGATCATAAAAATTAGTGAAGTTAGAAGTAGTTTATAAACCCAAAATATAAAATTAAATTCACAAAAAAAATAGAGTTTTGGACATGTGGATTAAAGGAAATCCTCATTGAAGTCCTACATACCTTAAATTTTTCACAAAACTTTGAAGAAGAATCCTAACTTGATGAAGAACAATCAAGAAACCTATTCTTAAAATTCTTGGAATCGTTTATTGAAAACCCTATGGTCAAGGGTTAAAATTTCTATTAATGATCCGTGAATGTATAAAGGAATTTGAGTTGGAAAATTTGAAATTCTTAGAGAAAGACTTACCTTGATGAAAAAACTTGAAAGAGAATCCTAACTTGGTGTTTCTTGAAGAATTATTGAGCGTTCAAGTTTAGGAGTGAATGAGAGGGTTTAATTATGAAAAATCCAATTTCCTACATGTTTAGGTTCATTTAGATAACTCCCTAAAGATTTTTAGGACAAAAATACTCTAAAAGAAATAAATAATCAGAGTTAGAAGATGAGATTTTATTCAAGTGGGCAGTGAGGTCCGCTTTATCCAGTATCACGGACCTGCCCGCCAAGTTGGAGCGTCTCTGGTAAATCAACCATAGCTTTTTACTCCTGATTCCGATTGACGCAAACTTGACGGCTTTGGAAAGAAGACTCATAGACTTTTAATTTGATAGGTCATGCACCACCTAAATCTGTATAATCGGAGAGATATAGTGATTTGAAGTTGACTCTTATATAAACTCATGCGAAAACTTAGTCGATAGGAATGCTTTGAACTTAGCTTGGTGTTTGAGGTACCTTACGACCCTAAAACACATCCAATACACTTACTACACTTAGTAAAGGATCTTAAAATACATGCACAACTTAGAAATCATAGGGTCTGGGCCTATACACATATGGATGATGGTTCATATCTTTTCTAAGAAATCACGGGGCGTTACAGAGCATCACCTCCGAATGGGCCTACAGTGTGCGACCCAACTCCTGAATATGGAGAAAATTATGTTGGAAGCGTCACCCCCAAATGGATAATGAAGTGCGTGATTCAAATTTAGTCGAAACTCCAATACGAACTCTGGACACCGATGAGAAACTAAAAGTAAATAAATAATTTGGATCGATATACTTAAATAGAGAATAACACACTCTTAAGTAATTACATCTTTCTAACATAAAACATGAATTCATCGTGAATAATAGACAATATTTTAGTACATATAGACACCCCTAAGTAGACAAAATCTCCTTGACAGAAGAAAAACAAATCATCAATAAAATCTAGTTTTTTACTTATTAACATAGAAAAATTCTCCTTGATAGAACAGAAACAAATTGTCAATAAAATCTAGTTGTGCCTATTTTTTCACATCTAGAATGATAATTGAAGTCTGGAGTATCTCTTAACTTTCTCAAACAATCTACTAAAATAATACATAACTAATACCTACACAAGCTATGATCGATTTGACAAATCTTAATGGAAAATTCATAACAACCATCACTTGTTCAAGAAAATATAATTCGACAAAATTCTAATATGTTTTATATATCTAGATGAATCATGCATTTAGGAGATGGTATTTTTCTGTCATATCTCTTTACCAATTATTGGCTCATTATAATAACATCAGAAATTGATAGATCAGGGTAGAAAGACAAAAGTTGTTTGATATTTATCTATTACCACGTCAATCAACTCTTGTAATCTATTAGTAAGTAGCTTAGATATGTAGAGAATAGCAGAAGAAAAGTATAATTGGAAAAATCTTTTGCTAGCTCAATTTTTTTAATTAAATTCGGAAGATTCAACTAAAGAAGAAGAAGCTAGAAAGGAGAAGTGATATTTTGGATAAGAGAACTTTGTCATGAAAAAAACCTCTTGAATTGCTTTTTTAATTTTGGTTGATTACAAATGTACAAGACCATTTCTTATTTATACTTATCTATGTATGGTTCCAAATACTACAAGATGTAGACTATACTATGATTTACAATAAATATCTAATTTTATAGAATATTTATACATTTTTTAGATACAACAAATACTAAAAGAATTACATTACAAAATTTTAGAAAGTTCCACTGAATATCTAGGACTTTTTGTACCTCCAAAAAATTAATTTTATTTTTTTCACACTCTTCCTTAAAGTGATTTTTTGGAAACTACCTTAAGCTTGTCATGGAAGTACTCAGACAAAGCTTTGAACCGTGTCTTAGTGAAATAACAATCGCTTTCATACTCTTTTTGCTTCTTCAAATGATAAAGATTTTTCATTATCGTTTGGTCCTGCAAGGAAACAAAAATACATATTGATAAAATTTTCATTTTTATAGTAACCTGGCTTGACAATAGTACTTTTTGGCCTATGCGAACCACATGAATCATCTGTGTACTGAGTATTATGTTCTTAATTCTTAGGCTTCCCTCTCTCTTAGCTCCTTAACAATTGTATTATTTAGAGACACATATGTGATGGAAAAGTTTGGAACTCCAATGTTTAATATTTTCAAACTCTCTCTTTCCTATGAAACTCCATAATACAAAAGACGATTCATTACCAGAGGCGAACCAAGATTTGAAAACTCCGGGTGACCCAATATTAAGCTAAAAAAATAATCATTTGCTAAAAAAAGTTTCTAGCTAGGATAGAACCTAGATTACGTAGGTGGATGTTATACCGTGTAACTACAATACAAAGCACTTTTTTTGCTATTCATGGGGACACTATTAATTATACTTAGTTTCTGCCAGTTTTTCAAGATAGATATGGTCATGATCCAAACTAGACCCTTGACGTGACAAGGCGAATCGTACCTCGAGAGGCCCTAAACAAGCCACATGACATAAGTATGATGTAATAAAAAACAAGATATAGGAATACAACATAAAAACGAGATATAAGTCTCAAATCTTTAATTCATAAAATATACCAAAAAGAGTACATAGGATAATACGCAGAACATCAATTATGTCTGACACAAGCCTTCTACTATCATAGATGTGGTTTGGACAAACCCTTAGACCACGAATAATGTCTGAAAACTGAAAGACTAAGAAGGCAATAAAACTGATAGATGTGATCTGACCCTCGAATCGTGAGGACACACCATTAGTAGAAACAACTAATCAATCCACCCTAAGCACGTCCAGATGGAGGAGCATCAGATCCTATATTATGAAACAATATAGGCACAATGTATGCGTCAGTACTTTGAATGTACCAATTCTGAGGATGCATAAACATAAACATGATAATATGACAAGTTCAAAACATGTTGATGCATGACCAAGTAAACGAAGTAAAGCTTTAAATCTAAGTCATAAATTATGGACGAGGTCAAATGCATAACTGAAAGTCACAAGAGAAAGCTTAAATCATAATTATTGAAGAAGTCATAAAAATATGTAAGGAAAAACATAGTTCTTTTGTGGGATTACCATTAACCGGCATAGATCATGTGAGCTATAACATGGAATTTGATGTTTTTCTCACACCAAAAAGAGATTCTCCTACTTGCCATGTCACAACCCAAAAATTTCTAAGATAAGGCCCGAACCATTCTTTATTTGCATGTAAAAATCGTATCGGGTGATTCTTAAATTTCTCATATATCTAAAGGTCATTTCTTTAGTTTTCGAATGGATTTGGTTATGACATAAGGTCACAAGAACCCCTAACACAAAGTTGAGTTGAAAGCTTTCTTAGCGATTAAGTTTTGACATAAGATTCTACTTAGATCAACTGCAAACAATCATATCTCCCATCACATAATTAATTAGGTGGCCCATGACCTATCAAATTGAAGGTCTTTGATTCCTCTTTCCAACTCCACAAAAGTTTGCCTCATTTCGTATTTGGAGTAAAAAGTTATGACTATTTTACCAGAGATTGCCATATCAGAGTTTTCTAAGTCTGTGAACGATGGATCCATTGTAAGGGCCGTCGATTTAACTACGACATGTACTGTCAAGTCGTTGGTAAAGTACTGGGAGTCATATTTTGGGGTCCAATTCCTATGGATCCATTCTACTAGCCATAGGAACTCCTACAGGTCATCGTTTGGACCGTAGTATGGACTTTTAAGCCCAAAATTTGTATAAAGTCTATGGATTGGATCTACGGTCCGTACAAACTTATATGGATCGTAGAATGAAAATTTGAGCCTTAAAATTTAATATAAATTTCATAGATGGGATCTACGGTCCGTAGAACAAACCAAGAACTGTAGATGGACTCGTAGAAGGTTTTTCATCAGTTTTAAGCCTAAACCACGACCCTTTTTTTTTACCTAATTAAGGATCTAAACAGTGTTAAAACATTCTTATACGTTTTTTAACACTTCAAAGACTTAGAGCAAGGGGTTCAAGAGGAGAAAAGCTAGGGTTTTCCAGCATTCTTAAAATTTCATCGATTTCGCCAAGGACTTTGTTCTTCCCAGGTATGTAAGGCTATCATATTGTTGGACTAGTTCATCCTCACGCCCCACATATACTTTCAAATCAGTAAAAGAGTAATCTAAGGTTCTATCCTTAGATTTAAGTATTCTTGAGATGAGTTGATTTTGAGTTCTTGAATTCTTGATTCTTTTTGAAATTCTATTCCTAATTATTGAATTGCTATATGTTATGCATTGAGATTCTTGAGTTGATTAGTTCATTTCTATATTTCAGCATAAACCCTATGAATTGAGTATTTTTTAGATGAGTAGTATCGTTGAGTTTTGAGTTCTTCAGTTCTAAGTATTGAATTTTCTATATTGTTATTGAGATTCTTGAGTTAATTCGTTCATGTCTATATTTCAGCATGAACCCTATTTTGAGTTATAAATTTTGAGAATCTTTTAAAGCCAATATTTTTATTTTAAACTGAGTTTTTGAGAAAGTAAAGAGGAGTTTTGAGAAAGAGTTTTAAAATATGAATTGAGTAAGAGTATAAGGGAACTAAGTATTCTTAAATGTATCATTTTATTACATTTAGAAAAGAAAAACTTTGATTTCTAAATGAGTTATAAGTTTAGAGATATTTCAGAGCAGTTACCTCTTTTAAGAGGATATTTTTAGTAATTACCTCATATTCAGAAAGAGAATATTTTTAAACATTGAGCATGAGTATATATTCATTGGGAGTAGTATTGAGCACCGATATGGGGATGAGTTCAGACAACTCAAAATCTCCATAAACCATGTCTTGCCAACATGGGTACATGATCATACTTTTTAGATGAATCATTAGTGCCTTCGAGCAGAGCTTACTGGATCCACTTAGTTGAGAGGTTTTATACCTCGTCATGGTATAGGACAGCTCTGGCAGTGTGGACGAGACATTGTATCATCACGTAGCTGATAGTGATGGTTGTTAGTTAGAGAATCTCCCAAATAGAGTTAAAAGTGTATTTTTATTATATCACTTAATATGTTGAATTCAGAGATAAGTAAGTATTTTTGTAAAGTTTTAATAATTTTACTTATTTATTTCTTTACATTCAGTTGAGTGTGTGTGTGTATATATATATATATATATATATATATATATATATATTGCAGTCCTTTCATTCAGTTATTTGTTATTTAGCTATTTTTATCAAGCAATACTACAATTCTCGTTCCTTTGTTAGCATGGGTATACTCGTACTAATTACTCTTGGGTTCTTAAGAATGATTCAGATGATGTTGTTGTGAAGATTGTCAAGTCAAAACCCACTTTTTCAACCTCCGTCTCTTCCGCCAAGCTCAATGCCGCTCTTGAGAAGCTTACTGGCATGGATGCAAAATTGGATGCTCTAACCATTTATGTCACTCAGGTAAGCGACCTTATGTCTTCAATGGCTGCAGTAACACCTCGGGTTTCGAAAAGAACTAAAGAGGTTCGTGCGAGTCACCCATCAGTCTTGAGTTTGGGTCAACTTTAAACGATCATATCTTTTAGCACATAAAAAGTTAGGTAGCCCATGACCTATCAAATCACCTAATCTGCTTAATTCTGAGATTGGAGTAAAAAGTTATGCTAGTTTTAGTGAAGCCTCTCTCTTACAAGCATCTCAATCGTTTTATTCACCCAATTAAGGGTCTAATCATATGCTAAACCATATTTTCACGTTTATTAGCACTTAGAGAAATTAGAGAAAGGTTCCAAGAGGAGAAAAGGCTAGGTTTCAAGCGTTCGTCAAGATCCCTTCGATTTTTACCAAGAACATTGTTCTTTCCAAGTATGTAAGGTTTCTCACTGTGTTGGACTTGTTCATCCTGATGCCATACATCTAATTTATCCACGGAATTATTGTATCTAAAAGATTCTTGCGTAGTTCTTGATTTTAATTAAAAAATTTAACAATGGAGGTTTTGAATTCTCTTATGTTGTGGATCTTTGGTAAACGTTATATTCCCAGAGGGATTGTATGGAATTCTTCATGTATTTGTGTTGTGTTTGAGAATCAAGAAGAGTATAGGAGAAATTTCCCCATTCTAAACAAGTTGGGATCCTAACTTGAGCTTAAAAATTCATCGGATTTCTGGGCAGAGGTGTGGGGTGGAGCGCCAGGGAGGTGCCAAACCTGGCATTCAGTAGTTTGGGGCCTAACGCCCTGCGCCAGCAGTGCGCCCCAAACTTCTGTCAGAATTTTGGTGCTTGGCGCCTCGCGCCAACAGTGCACTAGGGTTCACCTAGCCTTTTCCTTCTGTGTTTCATGCGGGACGTATTCCTTTGAGTCATGACTACGTTTCCTTCTTTGTATTAGCTGCTAAAGGCTCCATTCACTCTTGAGAATTCCTACATATTCTAATCACATCTCTTAATTTACATTCAAAACTAAAGTGAGTTTAAAAGGAAAGTTCAAGAAGTTTATTTAAGTTATTTTGAGGATCTTTTGTAACCAACAATGGTTTTAAATTGAAATTCTAAGAAAGAAAATATGAGAAATGAGAAGTCGTATTCATAATTGAGAAAGAATATAAGGGAACCAAGTATTCCCAAATGTAACACTTTTACATTGAAAGAGAGAAACCTTGATTTCTAAATGAGTTTATGAGTTTAGAGATATTTTAGAGCATTACCTCTTTTAAGAGGATCTTTTGAGTAATTACCTCAAATTGAGAAAGAGAATGTTTTAAACATTGAGCATGAGTATATATATTTATTGGGAGTAGTATTGAGCATCGATATGGGGATGAGTTCAGATAACTCACATTCCTCATAAACCATGTAGCCAACATGGGTAAAGGATCGTAATTTTTATACAATTCCTTATTTTTTTAAGCATAGCTTAATTGATCCACTTAGTAGAGGTTTTATATACTCCAGAAAGGTATAGGACAGTTCTGGCAGCGTGGGCGAGACGTTGTATCATCACATAGCTCATAGTGATGGTTGTCGGTTAGAGAATCTCTCAAATAAGAGTAAAGAGTAAACTATTATATTTTTATATACATACTTGAGTTAGTCTCTGTTTATTATGAAGCTTTAAACATTTTATCTTTTGTTATTGCTTTGTATTAAGTTGAGTTGAGGTGAGTACTCTTTCAGTCTTTTCAGTTTAATTACATATGCTTTCAGTTCCCCCTGCATGCTCGTAGATTCAATGTATTGATGTCATTCGACCTGCATCATACATGTGTTCAAGGTTATCAGTAGGCGCTTCGTTGATACCATTTGCATACAGCTAGCTTTGGTGAGCCTCCTTGCTTTTCGGAGGGCTTCACATTTATTTCCTTCTTTTGTTAAGTTGTCGAGGGTTCTGTCCCAACATTATCCTAGTATTACAGGCTTCATAGATAGTTAGAGTTGAGAAGTCTTTCATTATTTTCCCTTTGTTGAGATGTTTTGACATATTGAGACAGTTACTTATATCTTATTATGTATTTACAGATGTTTATTTGAGTAAAGTTTTAATTGAGACTTTAAAGTTTAATTATGCATTTAAAGTTCCTATTTATTTTGTGTAAGTCTTCCGCTAAGTAGTCAGCTAGGCCAAGGGTTCGCTTGGGGACTAGCAATGGTTCTCGAGTGTCGGCCACATCTAGGGTGTAGGCTCGGGGCGTAACAAACTTGGTATCAGAGCACAAAGTTTAAGAGTCATAGGGTGTCTATGAAGTCGTGTCGGTAGAATCTTTTTTATCGGTGTGAAGCGCGCCACATCTACAATTAGGAGGCTACAACATTTAGGAACATTTCACCTTCTTCTTACTCCTCTTCGTGCGATAGAGTTCAAATCTATAAAAGTTTCATCTAACTCATGCTTATGCGTGTCTTTTCAGATCACGAAGAGCTGTTCGAGGACGTCATACTAGGAGGAATGTTAATCCTCAAGGTCAAGATGCTCCCAATGCACCAGAAGTGCAACCCCTTCATGGAGATGTCACCAATGCTGAGTTCAGGAATGCTATTCAGATGTTGACTCAGTTTGTGGCAAGTCAGGCTAATCAACAAACAATAGGTCGTCAGTATGTGGCTGATACATCCAGAATACGTGAGTTTTTTAGGATGACTCCCCAGAGTTCACCAGTTCGAATATCACTGAGGATCTCGATAACTTTGCGGAGGAAATTTAGAAAGTGTTTGAGGTTATGCGTGTTGCTGATGCAGAGCATGTGGAGTTAGCTTCATATCAGCTCAAACATATTGCTAGGATATGGTATGATCAATGGGAGAAGAACATGGACAGATGGGGCACCACCTCTGAGTTGGGTTGTGTTTAAGGATGCTTTCTTGGGGCACTTCTTTCCCCGAGAGCTAAGGTAAGAGAGTTTTTTTATCTGAACCAGGAATCTATGAGTGTGTAAGAGTACAACCTCAAGTTCATTCAACTATCCCACTATGCTCCGGAAATGGTAGCTGACATGAGGAGCAGGATGATTTTTTTTGTGTCTGGCTATCCCGCTTGTCAATTAAGGAAGGTAAGACGGCCATGTTGATAGGGGACATGGACATAGCTAGGTTCATGATCCATATGTAGAAAGTTAAGAAAGATAAGTTGAAAGACAGGGTAGAATTCCGCAGTAAGAGGGCTAAGACAGCAAATTATTAGTCCGACCAGCAAAAGACCAAAAATTTAAATCGGCCATCCTTTCAGCAAAGGTCGCCTATGCCTGCTCCATCGTTAGCTAGTACGCCTACACCAAAGAACATGAATGGTTTCAAAAAGCACAACTCCCAGAATTTCAGAGCTCAACCTACTCAGTCTCAGGGTAGTATGGCACAAGGGGATACTTGGACCCCCACATGTGCTAAGTGTGGTAGATACCACCCAGGAGCGTGTCGTGATGGCTCTAATGGCTGCTTCAAGGGTGGTCATACGGGTCACTTTATGAGGGAGTGCCCTGAGAACAGGCAGGGTAGTGGGGGCAACATAGCCCATTCAGCGGCTTCGACAAACAGAGCTACTCTGAGAGGGGCTATTTGAGGGAAAGGCGGAGGTGCAAACCGTCTGTATGTTATAACTAGTCACCATGATTAGGAGAACTCACCAGATGTTGTCACTGGTATGCTTAAAGTCTTTACTTTTGATGTTATGCATTACTTGATCCAGGTGCGAGTCTATCTTTTGTGACTCCTTATGTAGCCATGAGGTTCAACATTTTCCCCGAATGACTTCTTGAGCCCTTCAGTTTTTCGACACCTGTTGGTGAGTCTATTCTAGCAGAAAGAGTCTATCACGTTTGTACCATCTCTGTCAATCACAAGGACACCATACCATCTCTGTAAATCACAAGGACACCATACTATCTCTGTCAATCACAAGGACACCATACTATCTCTGTCAATCACAAGGTCTCCATGGCTGACTTAGTCGAGCTAAACATGGTGGACATTGATGTTATTCTAGGTATGGACTGGCTTCATGCTTGTTATGCCTCAGTTGATTGTAGAACTTGAGTAGTCAAGTTTCAGTTTCCTAATGAGCCCGTTTTAGAGTGGAGGAGTAGTTCACCAATGCCTAAGGGTCGTTTTATTTCCTACCTTAAGGCCAGAAAGTTAGTTTCTAAGGGGGTGTATCTATCACTTAGTCCGAGTTAATGACTCTAGTGTTGAGACACCACATATTCAGCCAGATCCAGTTGTGAGTGAGTTTCCAAAGGTCTTTCCAGATGATCTTCCCAAAGTCTCTCCTGAGAGAGAAATAGACTTCGGAATAGACATTCTTCCTGATACTCAACCCATCTCTATTCTGCCATATAGAATGGCTCCAGCTGAGTTAAAAGAGTAGTTGAGAGATTTTCTTGATAAGGGTTTCATCCGACCTAGTGTCTCACCTTGGGGCGCTCCAGTATTATTTGTGAGAAAGAAAGACAATTCCCTTAGAATATGTATCGACTACCGCCAATTGAACAAGGTCACCATAGAGAATAAGTATCCCGTTCCGAGAATTAATGACCTTTTTGACCAACTTCAGGGTGTCACTTGCTTCTCTAAAGTAGACCTCAGATCTGGCTATCATCAGTTGAGAGTAAGAGAAAGTGACATCCCGAAGACAGCATTCAGGACCTGTTATGGTCTTTATGAGTTCCTTGTGATGTCTTTTGGCTTGACCAATGCTCCTGCAGCATTCGTAGATCTTATGAACAGAGTGTTTAAGTCGTATATTGACATGTTTGTTATCGTATTTATTGATGACATACTAATTTATTTGAGGAATGAGAAGGATCAAGCTAGTCATCTCAGAATAGTCCTCCAAACTCTCAAGGATTAAGAATTATATACCAAATTTTCTAAGTGTGAATTTTGTCTTGAATTTGTGGCATTCTTAGGCCGCATTGTATCGGGCAAAGGGATTTGAGTTGACACTCAGAAGATTGAAGCAGCCCAGAATTGGCCAAGACCCACATTTCCAATTGAGATAAGGAGTTTCTTGGGGTTGGTTGGTTACTACATAAGGTTTGTCAAGGGGTTCTTGTCTATTTTGTCCCCGTTGACTAAGCTAACACATAAAACAACTAAGTTTCAATGGTCTGAAGCTTGTGATAAAAGCTTTCAGGAATTGAAAACTCGGTTAACCACTGCCCAGTGTTGACCCTACTAGAGGGTACAAAAGGCTTTGTTGCTTATTACGATGCGTCCAGAGTTGGACTTGGTTGTATATTAATGTAAAATGGTAAGGTTATAGCCTATTCCCCTAGACAACTTAAGATTCACAAGAAGAACTACCCGACTCATGATCTCGAGTTTGCAGCAGTAGTGTTTGCTCTTAAAATATGGTGTCATTATCTCTATGGTGTTCAGGTGGATGTGTTCACCGACCACAAGAGTCTCCAGTATGTTTTCAGTCAGAAAGAGCTTAATCTCAAACAAAAGAGGTGGTTAGAGTTGCTCAAGGATTAGGACATGAGCATCCTCTATCACCAAGGTAAGGTTAATGTTGTTGATGATGCTTTGAGCAGGTTGTCCATGGGAAGTACTGCTCATGTTGAGGATGGTAAGAAAGAATTGGCCAAGGAAGTTCACAGACTTGCCCGTTTGGGAGTCTGTTTGTTAGATTCCAGTGAAGGTGGAGTTATGGTGATGAATGTGGTTGAATCATCACGTGTCTGAAGTGAAGGAGAAACAAGACAAAGACCCTCTTTTACTTGAATTGAAGCCAAATGTTCATAAGCAAAAAGTAATGGCTTTTGAACAAGGGGGATATGGTGTGTATAGATATAAAGGTAGATTGTGTGTACCAAAGGTGGATGAGCTCCTAGAGAGGATAATGACAGAAACTCATAGTTCCAGATATTCGATCCACCCTAGTTCCACAAAGATGTAACATGACTTGAGAGAAGTTTATTGGTGGAATAGTATGAAGTGGTGCATTGCAGATTTCATTGCTAAGTGGCCAAATTGCCAACAAGTCAAGGTAGAACACCAAAGGCCAGGTGGTATGGCTCAGAATATAGCTCTTCCGGAATGGAACTGAGAGATGATTAATATGGACTTCATTATTGGTTTGTCGCGATCTCGCAGGCAGCATGATTCGATCTGGGTGATTATAGATTGGATGACTAAATCAACCCATTTCTTGCCAGTAAAGACCACTAATTCAATTGAAGATTATGCTAGATTATACATTCAAGAGATATTCCAACTTCATGGAGTTCTCGTGTCTATCATTTCAGATAGGGGTGCACAATTCACCGTTCAGTTTTGGAAGTCTTTTCAAAAAGGTTTGGGTTTGAAGGTAAACCTTAGTATTGATTTTCATCCTCAAACAGATGGTCAAGCAGAGCGCACAATTCAGACCCTAGAGGATATGTTGAGGGCATGCGTCATGGATTTCAAAGGTAATTGGGATGACCATTTGCCTCTAATAGAGTTTGCTTACAATAATAGTTATCACTCCAATTTTCAAATGGCTCCTTATGAGGCTCTTTATGGGCGAAGAGGTAGATCTCATATTGGTTGGTTTGAGTTTGGTGAAGTTGAGTTAATAGGGCCAGACTTGGATCATCAAGCCATGGAGAAAATGAAGATTATTCAGGAAAGGCTGAAAACAGCGCAAAGTCATCAGAAATCCTATACATATGTTAGAAGGAGAGACTTAGAATTTGAGGATGATGATTGGGTCTACTTGAAGGTTTCACCTATGAAGGGTGTTATGAGATTTGGTAAGAAGAGAAAACACAGTCCCCGGTACATTGGTCCTTACAGGATATCCAAGAGAGTTGACAACGTAGCTTATGAGTTAGAGTTACCGTCAGAGTTAGCAACAGTCCATCGGGTATTTCACATCTCTATGCTAAAGAAGTGTGTGGGCGATCCTGCACTTATTGTACCTACCGAGAATATTGGTATCAAGGACAACCTATCTATAAGGAGATGCCCGTTCAGATTCTTGATCGTTAGGTTCGCAAGTTGAGAACCAAAAAAGTTGCATCAGTCAAGGTCTTATGAAGGAATCAATTTGTTGAGGAGGATACTTAGGAGGCCGAGGAAGATATGAAGAAGAGATACCCTCACCTCTTTCCTTCCGAATCAATTCCAGACCAAGGTACTAACTCTTTGTAAAGTACTATTTAAGTTAATATGTTGAGTTTATGTTAATTGCATGTTGTGTACTTGAGCTAGGTTGTTAGACACGTCTCACTCTTGTTGTGCTTAGTTTGATCTAATTCGAGGACGAATATTCTCAAGAGGGAGATATTGTAACACCTCGGGTTTTGAAAAGAACTAAAGAGAGGTTTGTGCGAGTCACACATCAGTCTTGAGTTTGGGTCAGCTTTAAACGACTATATCTTTTAGCACACAAAGAGTTAGGTGGCTCATGGCCTATGAAATCAAAGGTCTTTGAGTCTGTTGACACCCAATTTTGGCCTAACATTTTCAAAATTCGTAACTTTTAAGTGTTATTTATTTAATAGTTCAAAATATATATTTTTTATAATTTTAAATAAGTTTATCGATATTTATCATTATTTGTCAAAATTCCAGGATTTTTTATCAATTAATTTTAATTACATATTTTTTGTCACAGCCGGTTGACTACGTTCAAATATTTGTTCATTTTGATTAAATCGTTATTTCTGCTAAATTG
>JAJONR010011877.1:0-13842 GCA_029582245.1 Solanum etuberosum | reverse complement strand
GGAGGACAAAACAAGAATATACCTCCCGTGGAAACACTCAGTTATCATCAAAGTGGTGGGAAAAAAAGTGTCCCACCAGTACCTCAAGAGAAAGCTAATTGAACTATGGAAACCTACTAAAGGATTGATCCTAATCGATCTATGATGAGATTTTTTCATAGCTAAGTTCAATTTGCACGAAAACATGCAGAAAGCTCTACAGGAAGGCCCATGGTTCATGTTGGGAAACTTTATTTCGGTAAGGAAATTGAAACCAAACTTTGTCCCATAGGAGTCCACCATTTCTCACGGTGCCATCTAGATCAGACTAGCTCAACTACTGACCGAGTTCTATGACAGATCCATACTAGAAAAGATTGGTGGAAAATTAGGTGCGCTCCTAAAAATAGACACTTGCACATCTTCTACTCTGAGAGGAAGATATGCAAGAATATGTATTCAGGTCCTAATAGGAGTACCAATCAAGAAAACAGTCAAGATCAGCAGCCGCCTACAGGAGGTCTTATACGAAGGGGAAGGAACATTATGTACTGGGTGTGGGCGAATTGGTCATACAAAAACCAAATATGACTCCACAACAACACCAATTAAAGATAAAACCACATCTAGCCCCTCACTAGGAGAATCTGACAAGGAGCAATGGAGGATTGTCTCCTTCCAAAAGAAGGGGACCAAACCCAACAAACATAGTAACCAACAGGAAAGTAACGAACCTCCACACACAGAGGTAAAATTGTTCGATGCCAAATCAAGTAAATTATGTGAACCCCCTACATTTAATTCGAATCATTCTATTTCCTCCTTTAAGTATTCCACTAACAAATCCTCTAAAGGTAAATGGAAAAAATAGATTGAGTCGGAAAATAACAACAAAGTAACCACAGGGAAAGGCGCAACCACCTCGACCTCAAAGGAAGGCATGAACATTTATGAGAAAGCTCCCCACACCTATCTGAGAGAAAATGCATCTTCTGAAAAGGAGAAGGACTGCTTAGGCAAAAATTATCCCCCTCTCCCCACACTAACTCCTAAGGACCCCACCAGTAGCATTAACTATGCTACGACTACCAATACCACTCTCGACTCTGCGTCTCCTTGATGAGTCTGGGATTTTGACTCATTTAAGGCTTGCTATTCATAGTATCAGTGTCCTCAATGTCTATTCTATGCTCTAAACTGATGCTTATGTATTGATTTGCAGCTAGGAAGATGAAAGAGAAAGGCAAGGACATTACCGGGCAAAAGAGAGTAGAAAAATTGAACTAGTTGAAAAAAAACAAGGCTGAGGATCGCCAAGGCCACTTGGCAATTCTCCGAGTGGTCCCTCAGCTCGCCTAAAGTTACAGCGTGCTAGCCCTTGGACAAGGGAAACTCGACGGAGGAACGTGTTGTTCGACGACACGCCGATTGGATCGACGAAGGAGTCTCAGCCAGCCTAAACTTACAGAATAATTAGTGAAGATGCAAGCAAAAACGACGATGAGAACGGACAAGTGGCGCATCGCCGATCAGGTCAGCGAGCCTGACCTCAATTTCCTAAAATCATAGTACAAAAAGGGTGATGACTCAAGCTAAAAAGGCGATGGAGAGGATCATTTGGCGCGTCGCCTACCTGGTCGGCGACACTCAACTTATACCGCCGAATGACCCCGAAGGCAAAAATTTGGGAACGTATAAATTGATTTTCAAAAAGAGAAAACAAGGTCCTGACATTGTTAGACTCCAGGGTTTTTGATTGAAATATCGTTCTTCTGAGTTTTTGAATAGAATTTGAAGTTGGGTTTGGATTTTAAAGTTGATTGTAAGTATTGTGAAGACTTGAATTTCGTTACCCATCGTATGGAGACTATAGTTGGTAATGTTTTTCTATTTTTTATAATGCGTGGCTAAAACCTCTATTCTTGGGGGTGTGATTATTTGATTAATTATCTAAATTAGCTTATGGGTGTTAGTAATTAATGATTTGATTGCTGTTTTGAAGTGGGTTCAAATGATAACTGAGTTTTAATTCATGAATTATAGTTATCCATGCAGTTCTAGTCTAGTATTCTTTGCTTGCTTGAGAAAGAGGTTTTAGAATTAAGGTTATCAATTGATGATTGTAGTGATTGGGTTGTTGTGGATTCAGCTCGAGAGAGTGAATCAAAATTTAATTCTACCAATCTAGCTCGAGGAGTAGATTAATTGAGGTTTTGGGCTGTTTATAATCATTTTACTTGTCGAGGTTTGAGAGAACTCGCCTCATTCGTGATAGTTGATCGAGAGATGGATATTACATCTAAAGCCTAGCCTACCCACTAAGATTCAGCGACTTTTGGTAATTAGTAATCACGCGTATAGCGAAATTGACAATTAATCGATCACACCCCCAAGTATCCCTTTCTACTTGATCACTCCTCTATTTTTGTAGTTGTTAATTGACAAACCTTATCCCTCCCATATGACACTAGCTTTCACCCCTTTGATTTACTTTAATGGTTTCAATAATTTCTATTCATACAACCGATTAGAACATGCCTTTCACTTCGTGATTGAATTCTCTACCGTATCACTCCCTGTGGGATCGACCCCAACTCTTTGTTGGGTTTATACTAGATTACGATCACCTACACTTAGTATTGGATAAAGTGTAGTTGAGCGTTATCAAAAATGGCACCGCTGTCGGGGAGTGGTGTTTAGAATTCTCTTAGTGAAGTAGAGCTGTGATCTAATCTTGTTTGTAGTTGAATCGACTTACTTTATTTCATGTTTGTTGTTGGCTGTCCATGAACATGTGATGAGATGAGTGTGAATGGAAGCAACGTGAGCCAACTTGGCCACTAAGATGAAATTGGCAACTTGAATGATGTCAATGAGGCTCAATTGGGTAGCGTGGGTGCTATTCGTTTACCTCCGTTTGTGGGAAATGCTATATTCCATGTGACTAGCTTGATGCGGTAACTATTGCAAATGAAAGGTGTATTTGGAGGGCTGGATCATGAGGATCCTCATGACCATATTTGGAACTTTGTGGACGTGTGTGGTCCATTCTCGTTTAAGAACATCTCACAAGAATCACTCCGACTCCAGTTGTTTCCTTTTTCTTTGATGGGGGAAGTGACCAAGTGGTTAGCGGATCTACCGAGGGACTCTATTACGTCTTGGGAAGATCTTACCGAGACATTCTACATAAGAGTTTTCCCACCTCAAAGATGGTGAAGTTGACAATATTTAGAACTTCAAGCGAGTAGACGGTGAACCGATTCATGAGACATGGCTGAGATTTCAAAAGTTGTTTCTATAGTGTCCAACTCATGGACTTCTGGGTAATGTGATACTACAATATTTTTACTGGAGTCTAGACTCAGTCAACAAGAGGGTAGCTGACCAGCTTGTTCAAGAAGGGATAATGCTACAACCATTTGAAGTAGCATCTTCTCTTCTTGACGAAATGATGAAAATCAATCGGGCTTGGTACACTCAAGAGGACAAAGTGTCTCCATTGAACTTCAGGATGACAAAGGAACAACTTGAAAAGGAGAAAGAGCGGGATGAAAATATTAGCAAAATGATGTCCCAAATGGAGTTGTTGAGAAAACAAGTGTTGGAAAGCATTGGTGAAAACAAAGAGGTAAAAAGAATGTCTAGATTCGAGGAGGGTTCTTGCCCCAGCTATTTAAAGTCGGGTGAGAATCAAGGTTGGAACATATTTATTGAAGATGAACAGAGAGGGTACAACCAAGATTGGGCTGACCAAAATGACTTTTGGAGGAGAGAAGACAATCATGAGGTGTATCACATGCAAACAGGTGACAACCCAAAATCTAGAGGCAGTTCAGGAAGCCTTCGAGTGGATGAATTGTTATCACGCATTCTAGATAAGGTTGAAGGGTTTGATGACATGCTTAAGGAAATGAAGGCTGATTTCTCATCATTGAATAATAAAGTACATTCTCACATAGATTCTATCAAGCAACTTGAATGTCAAATGAGCCAACTTTCAGCGCAGTTAGAACCCAAGCTATTAGAAAAAAGTGCAAATGATTATATGGCAAATTCAAAGGATGATCATGAAAAATATTTGGCGGTTTTAACACAAAGTGAGAAAGCAGCAGGTGGTGATGTGAAGGTGATTGATGGGACAAACACTAGTGGAGAAGAGAAAGACACCATTGAGGTAGAGAGGTCCGCCCAAGCACCAGAGAATAACATGCCCAAAGAAGATGAAGAAAGTCCAAGGCAAAGCACCACCGAAGAGCTACAAATAGCTAAAGAAGGGGATGCATCTTCTTCAAAGTTAGTGCAACCGTTACCCAAAATCAATCCCCCTTTTCCTCAAAGGCTCAAAAAGCGGAATGAAGATGAAAAGTTTAAGAAATTTCTATCCGTGTTCAAGACGCTTTCTATAAACCTTCCTTTAGTGGAAGCATTATTGGAGATGCCGGGATACGTGAAATTCATGAAGGAACTACTCACTAAGAAAAGATGTATTAATTTCGAAACAATTGAAGTTTCTCACAATTGTAGTGCCGTTATGACCAGCGATGTGATAACAAAGAAAGAGGATCCGGGGGCATTTACTATCCCATGTACCATTGGGATGCTTCAGTTTTCCAAGGCATTATGCGACTTGGGGGCGAGTATTAACTTGATGTCTTATGCCATTTTCAAACAACTTGGGCTGGGTGAACTGAAATCCACAATAATGCGGCTTTTTATGGCTGACCGGTCCATAAAACACCCCATTGGAATACTTTATTATATCTTGGTGAAGGTTGATATATTTATCTTTCCGGCTGACTTTGTTATTTTGGATTGTGAGATTGATGCGGAGGTACCTATTAATTTGGGTAGACCATTTTCGGCAACCGTAAGAGCTCTAGTGGATGTTGAAAGTGGTGAGTTAAAGTTCTGGGTAAATGATGAGGAGGTTACTTTCAATGTGTGCTAATCAATGAAGCAACCTAGTGACATTAATGTAATTTCAATAATTGATGTGATTGATGAAGCAATGGCTATTATGAGTGAAATGATGTGTATGAGTGAACCCCTTGCGGCTGTCCTTTCGAATTATGATGATGACGAAGTTCAAGGGTATGATGAAGTGGTGGCTGCTCTATCGGGACTAGGTGCTCATTCAATAAACCCATTGAATCTTGATATTGATCTAAAAAATCAAGAGAGTCCCCTAGCCAAACCATCCACGGAAGAACCTCCAAAACTTGAGTTGAAAGCGCTCCCATTTCATCTTCAGTATGTATTTTTGGGAGCAAACAATACCTTATCCGTCATAATTGCAGTGGACTTGCTTGAATGGCAAGTGAAATTACTTGTGGTGGTATTAAAGCGGTACATCAAGGCCATAGATTGGACAATTGCTGATATCATATGTATTCCCCCCAGGATTTGCACTCATAAAATCCAATTAGACAGTGAATGCAAACCAAGTGTTGAGCATCAAAGAAGGCTAAATCCGCCTATGCAAGAGGTGGTGAAGAAAGAAATCATCAAGTGGTTAGATGTAGGTGTGGTGTATCCGATTGCGGACATCAAATGGGTGAGTCCCGTGCAATATGTACCAAAGAAAGGAGGCATCACGGTAGTTCCAAATGAAAAAAGGTGAACTTGTACCTATGAGGACGGTCACTGGTTGGCGTGTATGCATGGACTACCGGAAATTAAATGCATGGACCGAGAAAGATTATTTTCCAATGTCGTTTATGGACCAAATGCTTGATAGGCTTGTGGGGGGTGGATGGTATTGCTTATTGGATGGTTATTCCAGATACAACCAATTTCCATTGCACCGGAAGATCAAGAGAAAACTACTTTCACATGTCCCTATGGGACCTTTGCTTTCAAGAGGATGCCTTTTGGTTGTGTAATGCCCCGGCGATATTTCAATGATGTATGCTCTATTTTATCAGATATGGTGGAAGACTCAATGGAAGTATTCATGGATGATTTCTAAGTCGTTTGTGATTCATTTGAAGCTTGTCTTGAACATCTTGGGCAAGTTCTACAAAGATGCGTGGAAACCAACCTAGTTCTAAATTGGGAGAAGTGTCACTTTATGGTAAATGAGGGCATTGTTTTGGGGCATAAAATTTCTGGAGAAGGTATGCAAGTTGATCAAGCTAAAGTTGAAGTCATTGCCAAGCTAAAGTTGAAGTCATTAGAAAAGGAATATATCTTTAATTTTGATGATGCTTGCCTAAAAGCATTTTTATGTTTGAAAGAAAAGCTAGTGTCAGCCCTAATCATTATTGCCCCGGATTGGTGTATTCCGTTTGAGCTCATGTGTGATGCTAGTGGTGTTGCTTTAGGAGCTATTCTTGGTCAACGAAAAGGGAAATTATTTCACCCAATTTATTATGCAAGTAAGACATTATATGTGGCGCAAAAGAACTATACCATCACATAGAAAGAATTGTTAGCGGTGGTGTATGCGTTTGAACAATTTAGAGCGTATCTTTTGGGAACCAAAGTGGTGGTGCACACAGATCATGCAACCATTAGATACTTGATGGCTAAGAAGGATGTAAAACCAAGGTTGATTAGGTTGGTATTGTTGTTGCAAGAGTTTGATTTTGAAGTAAAAGATCGAAAGGGGTGTGAAAACCAAGTGGCAGATCATTTGTCTTGGTTAGAAACCAATATGGTTGATTCCAAATAAAGGGACATTGTGGCTGAATTTCCAAATGAAACGGCGATGAGGGTAACCCAAGGCAACCCACCTTGGTATCCAGACCTTACTAACTATGTAGTGTGTGGAATAATACCTGAGGGTCTGAACTTCTACCAAAAAAAAGCGGTGTTTGTTCCATGTAAGGAGGTACTTTTGGGATGAACCATATCTATTCAGAGAACGTGCAGACCATATAATTCACTGATGTGTACCGGAAGAGGAAGTCAACCAAATCCTAAATGCTTGCCACGCTTCACCTATTCGTGGACATCATAGCGGAGTGCAAACATCAGCCAAAGTGCTTCAAATGGGCTACTATTGACCATCACTATACCAAAATGCACATGGCTTTGTGACACAATGCATACCGTTCCAAAATCAAGGAGGGGTATCAATTAAGCATGACTACCTCTTAATCCCATCCTAGAGGTTGAATTGTTTGATATTTGGGGAATAGATTTCATGGGTCCGTTTGTGAGCTCTTTTGGAAAAAAGTACATTTTGGTGGCAGTTGATTACGTTTCTAAATGGGTGGAAGCCATAGCATTACCTAACAATGAGGGAAAGAGTGTTGTGCAATTCTTAAAGCGCTACATTTTCGCACGATTTGGTACCCCGCATGCTATTATCAGTGATGGAGGGTCTCATATTTGCAATCGGTTGTTTGCATTGTTGTTGAGCAAATATGGAGTCAAGCATAAACATGCAACACCATATCATCCACAAACAAGCAGCCAAGTTGAGGTTTCAAACCGAGAGATTAAAAGCATTCTGGCTAAAAAAGTGAATGCAAATAGGACGGATTGGTCTCGGAAGCTGGATGATGCTCTGTGGGCGTATCGCACTACTTTAAAAACACCAATTGACATGTCACCGTATCAGTTAGTATTTGGAAAATCTTGTCACCTGCCAATTGAGCTTGAACATAAGGCGCTATGGGCGCTAAATCTGAACTGGGAGAAGACTTCGAAATGGAGAGTAAATCAACTTCATGAGTTGGAGAAATTTCGATTAAGAGCGTATGAGAGTTCAGCCCTGTATAAGGAGAAAATGAAGAAGTGGCATGACACCAAAATCCTTCAGCGAGAGTTTTGAGTTGGTGATTTTGTTTTGCTCTACAATTCTCGTTAGAGACTTTTTCCGGGTAAATTCAAATCAAAGTGGTCTGGCCCATTCAAAGTAACTCGAGTGTTCACAAATGGGGCAGTTGAAGTGGAAGGTAATATGGACCATTTTTCAAAGTAAATGGGCAACGCTTGAAGCTCTATTTTGGAGAATGTCATGAAATATCGGTATTGAAGTGGTGTATTTGGAAGATGCTTGAGAGAATTTCCATGTCGTGCCACGACGTTAAATAAGGCACTTCTTGGGAGGCAACCCAAGCTTTAGGTGTTTTCGAATAATGTGTACTGAATGTGCAGGGAATGGTGATTGTACGATGATAAGACCATTTCGGTGGTCCACCGAGTGGTTCGACGATCGCAATATGGTTCACCTTTTACGCTTGACTCGAGGACCATCGTTCTGGAAAATTTGACGAAGCTGATAGTCTGTTCGGCAGTTCGCCGAATGAGTTCGGTGAGCCCGATCTCACTTGCCTTTTGGTCCCACCTGCAGGGCTTGTATTCTGGAATTTTGGATGAGCCACATGCAGTTCGGCGGTTTGCCGAGTGATTCAGCGGTCTCCAGCAATCTTCACCGATTGGCCACATAGTGAAGAGTTTTCCTGACCCCACTCCTTTCATTCAGTGCTCTTTCCTTTTTAAATTGTTTCTTCATTTTTCATTTATGCATTGAGGACAATGTTAGATATATTTGGTGGGGTGGGGATTTGATGCCACCTTTTGATGTTCGTGAATGTGGCTGTTCTCTTGCAATTTCAAGTATCGGTTGTGATCAATACAACTGAATTGAATAGTGCTCTCGATTGAATGATATGTGTGTACGGCTCTAATGAGGAAAATTGAGTTGCATAAGTCATATGTTCGTTTGAATAGCCAACTTAGGCCTCTTTGTCCCATCACCTATAACCTTCATGAAGTATTAGTTCGTTTGAATAGCCAACTTAGGCCAAAATCCTAAGTTGGGGGTGTGGTGAAAAAGGAGGAAAATCAAGAAGTTTGAAATTCGCCCTTGAAGGATCATGTTGAAAAAGATGGAACCCCTCCATGTAAATAAAAGAGAGAGAAAAGAGAAATGTTAAAGTAGAAAAAGATTGAAAAAGAAAAGAGTTGTTGAAACAAAGCTTGTGAAATCGATAAAAGAAATGGGGTATCCAATAAGTCATGCTTAAATAAACATAGGGTGGATTGTGAAAATCATATAGTGTGAAAGAGAAGGAGAAAAAGTGAAATGTAGGCCATGCTTCATGAAGGTAGAGATCACTAAACAAAAATGATCATACCTTTACCCTCAACCCGTTACAAGCTTTGAAAGACCTTTGTGATCTTGAGTGAGCTGAAAATAATGTTGATTGGAAAATAAGGGCAAGCCTATGAGTAGAGTCATGCATGTGTTTATCTTTGGGAGTGTGAGAGTTGCACTTGATTTCAAAATTTTGGAAATTTGATGAGTTTGTGTGAGCATGGAATCATTCTTTGTGTAAGGACATTTGAATGCTTTTGTTAAACTTGAACTTGTAGTTGAAACAATCATTGTGAGCTTGAGTTCTATTTGATAATGGTTAGTCACAGTTTGAAACTTAGAGTGCACAATTGAACATTACATGAGTAGTTTGAACCTCTTGTGTAAATTCATGATGAGTCTTGAGTAGCACTGTTTGTAGACATCCTTGTTGAACTGATTGATCCTGTGTTTTACTTGAGGACAAGCAAAAGTTTATGTTGAGGATATTGATGAGTCTGGGATTTCGACTCATTTAGGGCTTGCTATTCATAGTATTAGTGTCCTCGATGCCTACTCTGTGCTCTAAACTGATGCTTATGTGTTGATTTACAGCTAGGAAGACGAAAGAGCAAGGCAAGGACATTACCGGGCAAAATTGAGTAGACAAATTGAACCAGTTGAAGAAAAGCAAGGTTGAGGATCGCCAAGGCCACTCGGCGATTCACCGAGTGGTCCTTCAGCTCTCCAAAAGTTACATCCTGCCAGCCCATGTACAATGGCAACTTGGCGGTGGAACGTGCCCATCGGCGACAAGCCGATTGGATCGGTGAAGGAGTCTCAGCCCGCCTAAATTTATAGAACAATTAGTGAAGATACAAGCAAAAACGGCGATAAGAAAGGACAAGTGGCGCATCGCCGACCTGGTTGGCGACACTCGACTTATACCGCCGAATGACCCCGATGGACAAAATCTGGGAACGTATAAATTGATTTTCAAAAAGAGAAAACACGTTCCTGACTTTGTTAGACTCTAGGGTTTTTTATTCAAACACTGTTCTTCTGAGTTTTTGAGTAGAATTTGAAGTTGGGTTTGGATTTTAAAGCTGATTTGAAGTATTGTGAAGACTCCAATTTCGTTACCCATCGTATGGAGACTATAGTTGGTAATGTTTTTCTAGTTTTTATAATGCGTGGCTAAAACCCCTATTCTTTAGGATGTGATTATGTGATTAATTATCTAAATTAGCTTATGGGTGTTAGTAATTAATGATTTGATTGCTGTTTTGAAGTGGGTTCAAATGATAACTAAGTTTTAATTCATGAATTGTAGTTATCCATACAGTTCTAGTCTAGTATTCTTTGCTTGCTTGAGAAAAAAGTTTTAGAATTAAGGTTTATCAATTGATGATTGTAGTGATTGAGTTGTTGTGGATTCAGCTCAAGAGAGTGAATCTAAATTTGATCCTACCAATCTAGCTCAAGAGAGTAGATTAATTGAGATTTTGGGCGGTTTATAATCATTTTGCTTGTCGAGGTTCGAGAGAACTCGCCTGATTCGCGATAGTTGATCGATAGATGGCTATTACATCTAAAGCCTAGCCTACCCACTAAGATTCAGTGACTTTTGGTAATTAGTAATCACCTGTAGAGCGAAATTGGAAATTAATCGATCACATCTCCAAGTATCCCTTTCGACTTGATCACTCCTCTGTTTTCGTAGTTGTTAATTAACAAAACTTATCCTCCCATTTGACACTAGCTGTCACCCCTTTGATTTACTTTAATGGTTTCGATAATTTCTATTCCTACAACCGATTAGAACACGCCTTTCACTTCGTATTTGAATTCTCTACCATATCACTCCCTGTGTGATCGACCCCAACTCTTCATTGGATTTATACTAGATTGCGGTCGCCTACACTTAGTATTGGATGAAGTGTAGCTGAGCGTTATCACTCCCTCAAGGGGGAGGGCAACCGTTGCCACCCCTACCAAGCAACCTCTCTCCACTGCGAGAGGTAATCATCAAAATTCCAGTCCGGATGTGACCATGGACATCGCATCAATTAACTGCAAGTCCGCTGGAACCCTTTTTAGGAAGCCACCGGACAAAGGATAAGTTATCTCTCACAACCAAAATGGCAAATGCAAATTTGAGCGTACCACTTGTGGCCGAAACTCTTGTCTTAACCACAACACCACCACTGGAGAACCATGTACCAGAATCGTGGCTGGAGCTAGGACTCTCGCTAACCTTGAACATGAATGTAGGGACACAACCTATACTCGTGATAATCAAGGACCTCGATTCTTGGCTCATGTAGTGAAGGAAGGGATGACATTGGCCACCTTACCTTTTGGACAACAACTGTGGCTCTAAACGATACTGTAAGCCCATCTATATGGGGACCTCACACAGCTCAACAACAGCATACTGAGCAACCTGCTCAACCAGGTCCACCAACAAATACCCCTTTTCCTGAGCCCGTTGGCGGATACAAACATTATGAACACACAATTCATAATGACAACCTCAGGAGAGTACAATCAAGAGGAAGGAAGTCCAGGGGGAGACACACTTTCAGCGCTAGAAGCTTTAAGGCAGAGCAACAGAGAAATGGAGGAACTCCTCCACGCACTGGAAGAACAAAAAATAGAAGTATGCCAGCTGGGAAAAAGGTTGCAGAAAGAATTCAACGAGCACTTCAGTGCAACTATTTTGGTGCCATTACTACTGACAGCGAAGACACTAGCTCTAAATTTGAGGAACCAAGCCAACACGCTCCCACCCGATGTAGCTTTGAACAACTTCGACATTACTCAAGTGCCAACCCAGATGAAGAAAGGGAAGAGCACGCTAACAAATCCTCCACTGATGGCCCTCCCAATGAACTTCATCATTTGGAACACAAGGGGAGCGAATAGGGCTTGCTTCAGGAGACACTTCAAGGCCCTCACAAGCATTCACAAACCTACAATGCTGGCATTACTGGAGACAAAAATGATAGACCACACTAAGGCTGGGCAGTACCGTTCCGGTTCGGTAGTATTCAGGACGTAATAGGATATATTGAACCGGTACTCGAAACATGACGGTATCATGATTTGGTACCGGTATACTGGTACCGGTTCCGGTCGGCTCCATGTAATTGGATTGGTTTTTTTTAATTTTTATCATTGTTTTATACTTTTATTAGCATTTCATTTTTATTGAATTTTTTAAAATTACAAACTTAATTCATCAACTTCAAATAATATAAACCTAAAAACTTTAAAATTTATAAATTTAACAAATTGCAAACTTTAGTTATTTAAATTACAAGTTATAAGTTATAACTTATAACATATAACTTATAAACTTCAAAAGATTCAAATCTTACAAACTTATAACATAAACTCAAAAACTTTTAAAAAAATAACTTTATTAAACTTAACTTACAAACTTATAAGTAAAAAATTATAAAAAATATCTTTAAAATAAACTTAAGTAAAATTACAAATAAACATTATAACTTTCAAAACTTAAATACTTTATAAACTATTAAACTTAGAAAAATAAAAAAACATTCATGTTTTCGTAATTCAAAATAACTCAAAAAAATTTATTAATTTTTGAAATAGTTATATGTGTCATCCCGTTTATCCCATCCCGTTCCATTCTGATTCTATCCCGGTATATAGTGAGACGGGATGGAACCAAGTTTCTATCCTGATAAATTTGGTCCAGTTCATCCCGATAATGGTCAACAACCTCGTCAAACCATCCCAGTCCAGTACGGTACCGGTTCATTCCGGTCTGGTTTCCAGTCTTAGACCACACAAAGCTAACAGAGGAACTGGGTTTCGACTCTCAGACCCAATCTTTGGCAGAAGGGCTCTCCGGTGGAATCTTCATCATGTGGAAGGAATAAAACATCAAGCTTGACAACATTCGGTGACTTCTCAAGGCATCCACACCATGGTCAAGGTAAACACTGACCCCACTCTTGGCTCTTTTCCGCTGCTTACACTAGTAGTGACTATGGGAAGCGCACCACCTTGTGGGAAAACCTCCTTATAATCTCGCGTAATTACCAAGGGGATTGGCTAATTGGAAGTGACTTTAATGAGGTACTCCAGGCTAAAGATAATCTTAGAGGAAGAGAAATTGATAGTAATATGGCCAACAACCTTCGGAACTGCTTAAACCAGTGTAAGAGATCTGGGCTTTAAGGGTAGCAAATAAACGTGGTCTAACAAGAGATACAAAAATAGGAAAACTCTTATCCTTGAAAGGTTTGAAAGATGTCTGGATAATGAATCTTGGATCCTCAAATACCCGGACTCTAGTGTCTCTGACCTTCCCCGTACTCGTTCAGATCAATGCCCTCTTCTGATCTGTTTAGGTAATCAAAGTCCCAATTGGTCTGATAGGCCCTTTAGACTTGAGCCCATGTGGTGTAGGCATCCCAATTTCAAAAACCTCGTTGATAGTGCTTTCACTCATCCCAACCCAATGATTGATTCCATTGACTTATTCCAATCTAAGGCCAGGTAATGGAATAAGCACACTTTTGAAAATATCTTCTATAAGACGAGAAAGCTACTGGCAAGAATAGGGGACTTAAATTTTTTTGCAAACTACCCCCATAGCACCTTTCTCAACAATCTAGAGAGAAGCCTCCAAATGGAGTATGATACTATGCTCAAATTCGAGGAGGACTTTTTGCAGAATTAAGTCTAGAATCAATTGACTATCTGAAGGAGATTCAAATTCACGATTCTTCCACGCTTCTACCATTAATATAAGACACATGAATCGAATTCTTGCCCTCAAGGACGAATTTGGA
>JAJONR010011876.1:0-10647 GCA_029582245.1 Solanum etuberosum | reverse complement strand
AAGTGTTTCTCTATTTAAACACTTCTATTTTTCTTTCCGCCACCAATGAGGGAGAAATGCCTTTACTTAAAGCATAAGAGAATCTTTTTCAATTCCTCTTTTCATCTTTCCTCCATTTCCCATTAACTCTTGCTATACCCACCAAAATATCGATCAACTCAAATGCGCACACTTAATATAGCTTAAATATGCATTAAATGTTAGAACTCGAGCAACTAAGCATTTCAAAACAGAAATAAGGAAATAGATGAAACACAATATCTTAGCTATAGAAATTTGTATGTTGCTTAAAGGCATAACCCCATACCTTCAACGACAATGCATTGCATACCTTTTTCTGAATTACTTCGCAATTCTCTTTGAATTAGTCACCATCACGTTGAATACCAACTAAAGATTATAGTGCTGCTTATGAACTCCAGTCATCTCAGTCTAACGGATCTTCACTAGATAAATTTGAAAAATCATTGAACTACTTATTGTAACACTTCGGATTTCGGAAAAGGAAGAAAAGGGATTTTTGGGTTGCAGGATGTGTCTACCGGTCCCATCTACAGACCGTAGAAGCCTGTATGGGTCGTAGATGACAACCGTAGGAAGGGGGAAAATAATTTTTTTAAAATCAAGTCCCAGTACCTTTTTTTACGGTTGAGCAGGATGGCTAGTCAACCATTGTATGAATCGTAGATAGGTCTTGTAGGTAGGTCCCAGACTTAGTGAAATTTTAAGGGGTGAAGTTGGTTTCTACGGTTGGTGTCTACGGACCATAAAAGACATACGGGCCGTAGACACGATCCGTCGAAAGTTGGTCTAATTTTTTTAATTTTCTGTACTTTTCTACGGTTGACCAGTACGGTCCGTAGAAAGTCCTACAGACCGTAGGTCCAAACCGTAGAATGGATTGACAGTTAATGTGAAGGGGCTTTTGCTTCTTTTATCTAATTATTAATGTTTAAACTAGTTCATTTTGGTTCTAATTCTAAGCCCTATATAAGTCTTTTAGACCCAAAAACTATCTATTCAAAATCATTCCCCTAAACTCCTAAACTCCCTCCAAGTACAACCCCTTCAGATTCCCTCAACTCAAGGAAGAACAATCTAGGGTTTCAAGCACCAAGACCTCAAATTCACCAGAGCAATTGGGCCTTGAACTCTAAGGTATGTTAGTATTCACCTATGGAGTCCTTTGACTCATTTCCTCCATAAGGTTCCTAAAATCTCCAACTTTGCAAAGATTTATTTTCAATTCAAGTTAGGGTTTTCTTCAATCTTCATGGGTTCCTTTCAATTATGATCTAATTGATTGTTTTCTATCTATTTAGGCATGAATTGAAGTAATTAATTACATGTTTTTTATTTAAATTCATATGAACCCATGCATTCACACATGATTAAGCTTATGAACTATGAAAGATAAATTTATGAAGATATGCATGTTCTTTGATGAAATTTATGTAAATAATTTGAGGATGCTTTGAGATTAAAGTATCAACGTTGTAGTTGTTATGAAAGGTTTTCTCACCTAAGTTGAATTAAGATTTAGGAGTTATTTTAAATGAACTCTAACTTGAATTGGTTGCTTAATTGTACCTTCCCATGGATAATAAGATGAATATTACTAATGACTATTCCATGGGATTTATACTTAGCACTGAGAGGATATTTGGATGGAAGCTTTCCCGTTAATTAGTAGAGGTCGAGTTTCTAGTAGCAATCTCCCTATCCCAAAACTATGTTCCAGCATGGGTTTCTCTTAGATAGACATTAGCTAGTGGATCAACTTTAGCTCAAATGTATGGTTTTTACCTTGGCAAGTAAGAACATCTCTTTTTGGTGTGGGATAGCACCAGATTCGTTGTTATAGCTCACATGGTCTATGTCGGTTATATGGTACACTTCCCCAGTAATGAACTAAGGTTACTTTCTAAAGTATCTCATCACAAGTGTTTTAAAGATGTTTATCTTGTATTGACCATGATTATGACTTATGTTTACTAACTCTTTTATATTATGATTTAGCTTGGTCATTGCATGTCACGTAAAGTCCTTTTTAGCATGATTTCATAAATCTTATGTATCGCTATCATACTTAGTACATTCCATGTACTAATGCGTACTCCTGCCTAAATTGTTTCACTAATGTAGGGTCCGACACTCCTACCTCCCATACTTGTGGCAAGTTGGTTCTATTGGCTTTGAAGATTGGTGAGTGCTCATGTTCCGAGGACCGAGACACTTTTATACTTTTATGTCATTTTAATTTTCAGACTTGTATGTGATGTATGGGTTACGTCCCAATCACTTTTCTTATGATGTATTAGATGGCTTATTGAGACTTATGTAGACTTTAGCTCTTTTGTCTAACTCTTTAATGATATTGAAGGTGCAAGAGGGGGGTGAATTACTCTTTTTCGATTTTCTTCTTCGAATAGTCGACCTGTGAGTTTCATTAGTTGACTATTAGATCCAGAAATAAATACTGAATCTGAAAGTGCAGAAAGTAAGATTGACATAAGATGTTTTTATGCAGGTTGGGATCCAATGTGGATCTTACGTCCAGCCCCCTTGGTTTGCAAGAGTGTTCTCTTCGAGCCTTTTGAATCTTTGTGACGAGTACAAGTTTAGAGTATAGTTCCTATGTCTACACTCAATATTTTTCTTTCTTTTTCTCTTTTGAAACACAACCTTACCAATAATGTTTTTTCTCTCCTATCTTTTTTTGTTTACACAGTAAAACTAAGTAATACAATGCTTGTTAAAAATAGAGTAGAGAATGTGTGAAGATTCAGACTCAATGTATGTCTTATTCCTTGGCTTTCTTCAAGCTTTTATAGAGAGTCAAGACTTGAATCTTCTCTTTGTGAAGAGATAGAAACCCAAGAGAATTGATCCGTGGATAGAGGTAATTGAGAATTCTTCTTTCCAAGAATAAAGCAAAAACTAATCTTCAGCTTCCTTCTTGTAATCTTCAACTTTCCCTTTTTTGAGTGAGATTGATCTCTGAATTTACTCCTTGATGATTGTATATCCTTTCTTGAGATTTGATTGAGGCCAGTTATTTTATAGTCGTTTACACATCCTTTGATTGAAGATTTTTGTAGCCATTTCAGTTCCCTTGAGTGAAATCCTGATCACCGTGTTTACAAGATTTGATTTCCACTGATTATGCCTCTTTTTTGGACATGTTTGATTCTTTCCTCTTTGATAGTTTGATATCCTACAAGGATCCATAATTGTTTATCATCAAAATAATTCTTGCACTAACAGATATAAGATTGTTCCATTGAAACCTGTATTTCTATTATCTTGTATGATGTATGCTAAGTAGCTTGTGTAGGACTTCTTGGAGTTCTATATGCCATATTACACATAGGGTATACTTTGGGTCATGACACTTATAATGTTCATAGAGTCTCTGAATATCAAATCCATATATTCCATCATTTGTCAAGAACTAAGATGCTTCTACATCCATGCCAATTTTAGTCTGCACCAATTTTTCAATGAGAAATTCATCACTTTTGAAAATAAAATAACATAATAAAACTGCAATACCCAAAAGAAAGAGACCTTGCCAGTGTAACTCACACTTTCCTGTTATCATGGACATTTGGAGTGAATCAATCTTTATCACCTAGCTAATATAGTCGATCCTAAATTTGTTTGAGACAGAGACGTAAAAGTTCAATATTGCCAGGAAAATATAAAATAATCTTGAGACCTTTAAGTTAATTAGACTGAAATATGGAACTCATATGCAGGATACATATTCTAGATTTTACATATTATACCTTGCGGAGAATTTTCATCCTCTAAAGATATCAAAACTTGTAATGACCCTCCAGTTCATTTCTTTTTGTCGTTTAGAGAATTCCTATAGCAATCCAAAATTATTTATGACTTGCTGAGACTGACAGTTCGGTCACCTGTTCGTTCGTTTGGATTCTATGCAAGTTTCCATGTTTTGGAGTTTTTGAAACTTTAACAGTTGATTTAAGTCAAAAGTTCAGGAATACAAACTCAAAATGAAATTCAGACGGTTGTTGTAGCTCTAAAATGTCGAATCTGATCTAGAACGATCTTTGGTGCAGATCTTGAGGCTTCCAAGCTAAATCCCAAGCCGCCTTGTAGAATTTGGTGTAAAACAGTTTTAAGTTTTGACATCTCCATTGAGTCGCCAAATTTGGTAGGGTAGCATATCTCGTTTGCATGCACGGGGTTCTGAACCAAATTTGAGCACCCGAGTGGAGTCTGTTTGGACTTAGCTTGAAATTTTTTGTGCTTCATGCAAGTGAAGCTGCCTTTGTGACCCTGGTGTTTCTTTAGAGGCCTCTGATTTAGCAACCACTGCTCTAGCATCTCGGGGTCCGCTTTTGCGGGCCAAGTCAGCTAAGGACCAGCCGTTTTAGTGGCCCTGACTTTACTTAGGCGATTTTCTCTTTAGTGGCTAGGGGCTCACTTAAGGAAGTGCTCCTTGCGTGCTCAGCTTCTTTAAAGGTTGTCAATCACTTTTACGATGTTGCTTAAGCAGCGTAAGTGGCTGCTTTTGTAGCATTTGCAATCACTCAAAGACTATTTTGATGTTTTTTCTCTTTGTTTTCAGACTTGATTTGAGACCTCTTGAGCTTGTTTATTTAATGGGAATTGGTGTTTCTTATTGGGATATATTGGAGAAGTCTGTGGGGACTCTCAAAAAGGGTTTGAAGATTCATTTCGAAGGTAAATCTTTGCTCCCTAGACCTCTCCTTGCTCTCTAATTTTGTTCTTAGAGATTTTTTTATGCATGACTCTGATTGCTTGCTTTTTGAGCTTGAATTGTGTCCCATTTTTGGACAAAGGTTCAGTAAGCCCATTTGGACTTTTTGATGGAGTCAATTTTAGGATTCCTGAGGTGGGTCCCACATTTTTTATTTTGACTTGATTTTGGGTCTGTATCCAATTAGTGTAATTTTGGTGTCAAAATATTTGTATTGACATAGTGATTTTATTTTTGATAGTTCTGTAGCGTACAGAGGCCATTAAGGAGGGAAACATTCTGGAATTGTGATTTTAGAGCGCGTGTGCTCTGGTATGAGGTAGGTTATGGATTTTCTTCCTTTAGATTGAGCTCGAGAATGTAAATGTATGCTGATTATTTGGATATTTGGTTGGGTTTCTAGTTAATCATGTTTATCTTGTTAGAAATCATGTTTTAGGCTTTTCTTTGAGTTTTTTTTGGGACGGTTAGCTTTTTGTTTCCCTTCTTGTGAGCAACCTTACCTTGTGGCCCAAGATTGTACTTGTTTATGATTGTTGTGGGAAGCATGTTTGGCTATAATCTAGGTATAGACTAGTGGAAACCTTAGACTTGTATTTTTGGAACTAATAGGGCTTAGAATTGCCCTGATGTCGCTTCAGATGAATTAACTCCATCTAGACTAATGTAACAGATTTGGATATGATAGAATGAGCCTTTTTTAGTAGGTAACTCATCTCCAACGACCATTTCTCCATAAATCCCTTTTTCTACGGCCCAAGTGATTCACAGTTAAGATTTCAGGCTTCATTTGATGATTTGTGATTGTTTTTGGTTTGAGATTGAGTGTTTTATTGATTACTATTGAGTGGTTGTCACTCAAAAGTGGCCTTGTGACGATAGTTTGATATGGGATCCTACACGATAGCTTATTTGGTTGCAGATTCAAGGTCTAGTCATGTTGCTCTATTAATAGTTATTGCTTCATGTTTTGGTCATATAATCTTCAACTCTAGTTGGTGACAAGTTGGAATCTAAGCCCCAGGTTCATCGATCTCATTTTTTCAGAGTTAATGTCTAGTAAGTCTTGTGGATCGGTGTGGAGACGTTTGTATCCTATCTTCGGGAGGCTACAGGGCATTGTTAAAAAGATTCTCTCTTTTGTATTAGTGTTGTGCATCTTATGTCTTATTGGTTTCATGAAATCTCACTTGTTTCATTCTTTCATAAGATGGTTCATACGCATGACTCACCGGTTGGGGGTGATCGACCCAAGGTTGGTGATAGAGCTATAACTGGGGGCAGAGGAAAACCTTTGCGCCGTGCAAGGGCTACAACCCCAACCGATGATAGACAAAGGACTCCTGAGATAATTGCAGAGCCTCAGGTAGCTTCAATTCCTCCTCAGCCGGTGGGGTCGGGGCTAGCCCAGCCCCTACCCAGAATAATTATGGCTCCTGAGATTCAAGCGACCATTAACTAATTTCTTTCTATTTTGGAGGGCATGCAGCAGGCCCCAGCTCCAGTTACACCAGCACCGTAGGGTCTGCCTACAATAGTGACTCCATGGGTAGCGATGCCACCAGCACCGGCCATTGCCCAGTCAGTTTCTATGGCTAGAGTTTTATCGCTAGAGGAGTATAAGATGCTCAGAGTGTTCTTGAGGTTGTCATTTTCGAGGTTTTCTAGGGTGATTAGGGAGGGTGCCCATGAGTTTCTCACCACCTGTAACGAGCAGTTGCATAGTTTGGTCTAGTGGAGTCGAGAGCATCCGACTTCACTGCATATCAGGTTGACAAGCTAGCCAAGAAGTGGTGGCATTCATACTTAGAGACTAAACTAGCTGGGATGCCTACGGTGTTATGGGATGATTTTTCAGAGGCCTTCTTGGCTAGATTCATTATGCTCTTGAGGTTAGTGTTGGGCTCTATGACTATGTCTGAGTATGAGATGAGGTTTCATGATCTCACATGTCATGCTACAATTATTCTTCCTACCAAGCAAGAGAGGGTTTGTTGTTTTGTTCGTGGGTTGAGACTTTAGTTACAAATTGAGATTGAGTCTATGGTTTCAGTGGGCCTCTCAATCTTGGATATTTCTGACCATGCCAGTACTATGGAGCAACTCTGTCATGAGCATCACATGGGTAATGAAAAGAGGGCTCGGCATCATAGTAGCTACAATGGGTCGTATTCTAGGCCTAAGAACTCATATAATAGACCTTGTCGGTAGTTTCTGCAGGGTTAGGCTTGCCGACCTATTCAGGCGATGCTTTAGGCTTGAGAAGGTGACCAATATAGTCAAAGTGATGTCGGTGTGGGTCAGAGTTCGAGGGGTTCACAATCATGGGATTTAGGCCATGGTTATCGATATGTTGTGGGCCAATCTTTATAGGGTTGCTATGACTGCGAGTATTTTGATTATTAATATGAAGATTCTCCTTGGTGAGGGGAAATTGTAGCAGCTCCCTATCCAGCTAAACCAGTTAGAACAATAGCACTTCCCGCTAGAGGCGGTGCCTAGGGTCAGGATCGACGAGGCGGTCATCAGGGAGCTCTGGGAGGACCTCTGGGAGACAGGTTAGGTGGTAGGACTGATGCTTGAGGTAGAGGTGGACAAGGCCACCTATATCCAGTACCATTGAGGGCGGAGGTTGAGGCACCAGATGATGTTATACAATGTCTGATCTTTTAAGCCATCATCCCACCTTGACTTTTTTCAATCCTAGCTCTACTTTTTTTTAATATGTTTCTGTATATTATGATTCCCGGTTGAGTATGATTTCAGAGCCTTTGGTAGCATTGTTGCATGTTTCGACCTCTGTTGGTGAGTCTTTAGTAGTTGGTCTGGTGTATCAATCTTGTTTGGTGATTATTTAGGAGTATGACACTGGGGCTGGCCTTATTGTGCTAGGTATGTTGGATTTTGATGTTATTATGGGTATGGACTGGTTATCCCCCTATCGTGCTTCTTGGATTGTTTTTCTAAGATTGTTACATTAGCCATGCCTAGTATCCGTTCGATGGTGTTGCTGGGCTCTTGTAGTTACACATCGACTGGAGTTATCTCTTTTATTAGGGCTCAAAGGTGAATGGCTAGCAAACATCTAGCTTAAGTTTTTTCTATGTGTGGGATGTAAGTAGGGAGGTCCCAATGGTTGATTCAATCCCTATTATTGAAACCCAATTTTGTTCTAGTTTTTCTTCGATTAATTTCTCTATGCTTCTTGAGAATAAATAATTTGAACGTATTATTTTTTCTAGCTTTATTACTATTTTTACTATAAAAAAGTTCTTTTTATTTGTATTTCATATATTTTAGACATAAAATTTATTATAATTAATTATATGTGTTCCAAGTTATTGGTAAAGAAGCACTATAGAAATTAATTTGAAGGAAAAAGACCATGAAAACTCGTTCAAAATAAGGCCCAATTTAGACCAAATTTCAGCCCCCTTTTTACATGAATGTTCGCTCAAATGAGCCCAATCAGAAAATGTCTTCAGTCCACATTCAATATTTAAATTGAATAAATGGCACAACATGATTACTTATACTCTAAATTGGCAATAAATAACCTCTTTTTTTGCATAAAAAGTTTTTTTCCACGGCTCAGAGGTAATGGAAAATGTCATTAATCTATAAATTTTAAGTTTTATATAGTAACAATAAAATAATATTTAAATGAAAATTAAAGTCACTTATCATCATATATATTACTACAAGTGGGAATAAAAAAAATTAAAAGTTGAATTACGGTTTTACCCCTACTATAAATTAAAATATTATAAAGACATTTAATTATTTAATTGAAATGTTAAATTGTATCATTTTAATAAAAATGTTAATGATTTTTACACTTCCTTAGATTAATTCCTAATTAAAATATCTAATTTAATAATATTTATCATCTATAATCTATATGTATATTTAATTTAATCATCATCATCATATCATATCATCATCATATAATTATATTATCATATGGACTATTCCTAAAGTCCACATAAAAACCATTTATGATTTTGGTTGGTTAGACAGATTGTCATCTTCTAAACAATTGATAAAAACAACTGAGCAATCTTTAGCTCTAAATTCTTCTGAACAAACTATTCAATTATTGAATAAAAATGATATTAACCTTTATAAAGGTATGTATAAATTTATGCATATTGGTATGGTTCAAATTGCCATTAACTGCCCACACTTATAACACTTGATATCAGCAATATCTCGCTTGGATCTATTCTTGGCAAAGCAAGTTGATTTACGAAAAGCTCTCTTAGCCTCTCGTTCCTCTGGCTTGTACCTTCTACCTCTTCTTTTCCTATAAGGCTTATCAGTATCTGAATGTCTATGAGGTTTAGACCTTCTATCAGAAGTCGATGGTCCTGGTACTCCAAATTGAGTACAAAAATCTCCTAGTTGGGAGCTTTCTCTTAGCTTATCCATTTTAAGCTGTCTAGATAATTTAAGCTCATTGCATAAATTTAAACCTTCTTGGGTACAAACCCCTATTAACTTTCCATAAGTAAAGTTGTCATAAGGGATTTCTCCATGAGGTCCCCTAAGGGTTTTTCTAATTCTTTCTGCAAATAAAGATGGGAGGCCATTTATAAATTTGGCTTTCCAATGATCCAATCTATTTTCGGGTAGTTCCATAACCCGACTCATGAAAGTATCTTTATACCATCTGAATTCTCCTAGAGTCCTACATCGAAGACTATTAAGGAGTGTACGAATGGTTTCATGATTCCCTGTAAATCTTCCATTAAAATGTTCTAAAATAGTGACTACCAGGGTGTAGACACCATCTTCCCTGTTTTTAACGAGGGCCATTCCCAAGTTATCAACTCCTTCATTGTCTGCAATAATGATAATAACTGCTGCCTTTTGCTCGATGGTCATAAAATTATCCCACCAACCACGAAGTTGACCAGTGAAACCTGCAATTATCATTTTGCATATATTTCTATCTAAGTTTTTAACACTTCTACAGATAGTAGCATACATCAACATTCTGTGAACAAGAATGGTTAGTTGTCTGTCAGTCAGACCATCTAAATTCCATTCATAAATTTCGGAACCACTATAAGACGTATTAGTTTGATTCCAATCACGTTCCTCTATTAAAACATCTTGAGGAGTGGGACGAGGATAATAATATGTCTCCATTCGGGGCTTATCAGCATATTTGAACTTTTTTGGCTTACTCATTCCTTTAAGTTTATAAAATTCTGAGGAATCAGGAACCTTTATATCAGAAGTATAATCAATCTCATTTTTTGAAAGATTAATTGGTTTAGCACGAAAACCTGAAAGCTTCTTATCAAGAAGTTCTTCTAAGTCATCTAAGGGAGACTTAAATTTAAATTCAGAAATATCCGGAGGTCTCTGAATATAAGTAGGAGCGGTTTGATATCCTTTTCCTGAGGTAGAAGCAATATCAATATTTTTCTTGCTCATTTCTTTTATCAAATTAGTCAACTCATCAAGTTTTTTTATCAAGGGTACAAATATGTTCGCCTAAAACTTTAACATATAAGCTTTGATAATTATTTTGCGAAATCAAATTATTTATTTCAGCAATACTAACTTTAGCAACATCATTTTCAATGAGCTGTTGAAAAGCAGAAAAAGTAATACCAGTATTATTAGGAAGAATAAAGGGAGATTGAGGAGGATAAATCGCTTTAATGATTTTTCCATTTGCTCCTGTATAAGTTCTTTCCAAAACCTTAATATACAAAGGTAGATAAGTGGTTATAAACCAAGGGACAAAATACATAATTTGATTATGAAGTGCACAATTTTCATAAAATTCTTGAGATATATTATTAGAATCTATTTGATTATAAGTATCAAAAAACCATTTTTTAAACTGGTTCCATTTGGGGTTTTTAAACTCTTTT
>JAJONR010011875.1:0-13420 GCA_029582245.1 Solanum etuberosum | reverse complement strand
TCTCACTGGCTGACCCTTCAAACTCCATAAGGCTTGGTTCACATTTGCAAGCATGCCCCAATGTATACCATAAAAATTCAAAAATGTACACCATATTGTCCGCATAATGCATAGGGGAATGATCATCCAAGTCTTCTTTTGCCTCATTCTCACTGGCTGACCCTTCAAACTCCATAAGGCTTGGTTCACATTTGCAAGCATGCCCCAATGTATACCATAAAAATTCAAAAATGTACACCATATTGTCCGCATAATGCATAGGGGAATGATCATCCAAGTCTTCTTTTGCCTCATTCTCACTGGCTGACCCTTCAAACTCCATAAGGCTTGGTTCACATTTGCAAGCATGCCCCAATGTATACCATAAAAATTCAAAAATGTACACCATATTGTCCGCATAATGCATAGGGGAATGATCATCCAAGTCTTCTTTTGCCTCATTCTCACTGGCTGACCCTTCAAACTCCATAAGGCTTGGTTCACATTTGCAAGCATGCCCCAATGTATACCATAAAAATTCAAAAATGTACACCATATTGCCAATAATACTTACAATGTACTAGAAGATTCAACGCTTTGTGGCTGCTATCCAACCAAAACATGCAATCTTGCTTGGAGCCCCTGTCTTCCAAATCATTTTCCAAGGCCAGTTACTGTTATTATTGGTCAACTTCCTCAACAGTTGGTGCTAACATGATTTCACTCGGAATTCTTTTTCCTTACTGCCTTCCCATCAAACAGAGTCTTTCCGAATGCTATCCAATGCAATTCCGTTAGTAATCTCCAGTAACATTTTAACTCTTGTCATATTTATCTTTCGTGATGATAATTTAAGATAAAAGAAGATTCTCCTAGACACGAATCCCGATGTAATTTTTAAATCAACTCCCAACCATTATCCCCACCGGCAATCCTTCCGATCATCGGAATCCTCCCTCCTTGTTCTTTTTCTGACAATCTCCTTCCACCAAAGCCTCTACCAGACCCCCGCAACTCAACCCCAAAAAGACCCATCCCCAGAAAGTCCCCCACGTGCTCGCACGCACCACCTCTTCCTCTCAGACTTCGAAGTCACTCGCGGCACGCGCCGGCGCGTGAATTGACATAACTCAAAATTTTAGCCTTTTCTTGGTTCGTTCCAGGCCACAAGATCTTTCACCTCCCACTACGTCTTCGGTTAAAGCACTTTCCTTTCTTTTCATCAATTATTTAGGAGAAAGATGGAGAACAATTTTTTTTTCAGATTAGGGGGCAAGTCTTATGACTTTATTGATACCAAACTAGCCTCAAATTCTAGGTTTGAATGGGCAAATATTCAGATGTTGGCAAGCATCTTGCAATGCAAGATAGAGCACTTACCAACTACTTACCTGGGAATGCCTTTGGGGAATAATCACAAGGAGCTTGAGATTTGGGATGGAATAATTGAGAAGACAGAGAAGAGGTTGGCTAATTGGAAGGCAAACTATCTATCTCTGGGAGGAAGAGTCACTCTGATCAATTCGGTTCTGGATGCATTGCCTACATATGTTATGTCACTTTTCCCTTTTCCAGCAAATGTAGAAGAGAGGTTAGATAAATTGAGGCGTGATTTTCTATGGTCGGGGAACAAAGAAGGGAAAAAAATACACTTAGTTAAATGGCAGACAACCTTACTAAGCAAGAAGACAGGAGGTCTTGGCATAAAAAATCTGAGGGTCCAGAACAAAAGTCTACTTTCTAAATGGCTTTGGTGATTTGTGGTTGAAGATCAGGCATTATGGAGAAGAGCAATTCTCAACAAGTATGGGCAGACTGAGGACTGGGTGTCTAATGTAGTAGATAGCACGTATGGGGTATCCGTTTGGAGATCAATCAGAAATTTATGGTCTAGTCTAAAAGAGAATTTGGTGGTCAAGGTGGGAGAGGGTGACAAAATATTTTTTTGGAAGGACAAGTGGATTGGACGAGAGTGTCTAAACTCGGTCTTCCCCGATCTCTTTTCTTTTTGTACAAATCCTGATGCTAAAATTGCTGAGATTTGGTCCCCTCAGGGATGGAACCTCACCTTCAGGAGAAATCTAAATGATTGGGAAGTGGATAGAATTGCTGAACTGCCACTCAGATTGGGTGAATTCACGGGCCTTACTACAGAAGCAGATGGTATAAGATGGAAACACGACTCTGATGGCAAGCTCTCTGTGCGTAGACTGTATAAGAGAGAGATTATGACTCACTCAGGGGGAATTCTTGGTCCATTGAAACAAATATGGAAGGGCAACACCCCCTCCAAGGTGAAATGCTTCACCTGGTTGGTCACCAGAAGGGCATGTCTCACTCAGGAAAAACTCAAGAAAAGAGGCTTCCAGATTGTCTCCAGATGGTTTTTTTTCATCAGAAGGAAGAAACTAACAGCCACTTATTCCTACACTGTAGGGTTACTGTTCAGGTGTGGCACTTGGTTCTCAGCATTTCTCAAGAGCCCTGGGTGATGCCAGAACATACTGCTGATCTTTTGAGCTGCTGGATGAGGAGGGGAGGGGGGGGGGAGCAAGACCCAAAAAAGATGGTGGTCTATTGTACCTACTTGTGTCTGGTGGGCTATTTGGAGAGAAAGAAACCTCAGGTGTCATGAGAATATTACTAACACTATTCAGAAAGTTGAAGAAAATTGCATTAACATGTTGTTTTTTTGGTGTAAAGAAGATGGTATAGAAGAAGTAGAACAGTTGGTAGATTTCCTAGGATCTATGTAATTATAGATTTAGCTTGTAACTTTTTGGAGGTAGCCAGCATACCCTTAATGCTGAAGAATACAACTTTAACTTTATCAAAACAAAAAAAAAAAACATTTTAACTCTTGTCAGTTTTCTAGTCATGAAAATTCCTTCTAAACTCTTTCCATTTAGAAAATTCTTTCTAAACTGAAATTTATGGCAATTACCATCCCAAGCATCAGTAACCACACAACTTCTGTTGATTACACTGTACAAATTAGGAAAGGCATCAACTTGGAAAGTTGTTATCAATTTTAAATATTAAGAGCAAAACTTGTGGGAACTGTTGTGGGAATAATGGAAAAATATTACTGATTCATCTACAAGACAGCTAGCAACCAATTTCTACCTAATCTGGAAAAAAGAATCATTATCCTCCTTAAGCTCCCATCTTGCAGATTGCAATAAAAAGAGAGGGAATGTACTTTTTAGGCCTCTGTATTTTCTTTTTGAATTAGTTATTTTGGCAACTTTTTATACTCCCTGTTTGCGTTACCTTAAAAATTCGTTCCCTCGCTTTCCTTCGTCCATCCTCCTCCAAAAGAATTAAAGGATACCCCCAAAACTGCTTTTTTGATATAACGATCTGCGGAGATAGCATATTGCATGTATTATCTTTTCTATTGGTTGATAAAGTAAGGCATATTGTTTTTATCCTATTGTATATTTGCACTAATCTTCTGTATTAGAAATTGCATTTGGAAATCTTGCTCTAATGCTGCTATTAATTCAATTTCTGCTTTTATTCACCAGATCAGGAAATCTGAAATGACTTAGTATTGCATGTTGCTGGGGTATGGTATGTGATGGCTTTGCTGAAGCAGTTCAAAAGCTCCCATTGTTAGAAGAGTTGAGGCTGGCAGGTTGTAAATTTTTGTTTGCGTCTTTTAGGGAATGCAGTTGACGAATATAACATGTCTTCTCATGATAACATGTATGCTGGTTATTACTTTGGTTTTTGAAGAGATCTACTAGTGGTCATGTTTCTAGCATTAGCCTAATTTTTGAAGTTGTTGACTTTCTTTCGTTATTAGATTATGAACCGTTCTTCATGTGTTCACTGAATGAGTATTATCAAGTGTATCATATTGCCTTATCAGTATTAGTATTTCCCATCTAGAAAGAGCAAAATGTGTTTTACCTATTCTACATAACAAAAGTTCGAAGAGCAAGATGCTCTATTATAGTAGTACTTCATAGATCCTCAAGTCAAAGTAATTCCACGATTATGTGTCTATGAAAATGTAAAAAGATACTCCTATTAAATTTTTATGCCCCAGTTTTTTGATATATCAGGTATAGGTGAAGAATTATATTTGTTATAGAAACTTGTAAATATTGTTATAGAACATTTCAATGATTTGTTTTGCATCAATTGTGTTGAATATTATAAAAACGAGTGAATTAATAGGACATTTAAATGAAAAAAATGTATTACACCATGTTGTCCTGAAACTTTAGCTCATTTGTTGTTTTTCCCCTTGTTGAGCTCTTTTTGGAGTGAAGTCTTGTAACCTTGACTTTTTTTTGACATAGGTAAAGGACAGAGAAAAAATAGAACAAAAAGGGAAAATTTGGATGAAATCTTTTCAAGTGAGTATTTATTCAATCCATTACCTAGTAACCTTCAATTTACTGGCAGTTTATGATTTTGAACATTTCCTTCAAGCATTTGATTTATTATCTGGAGTCATCTATCTTTATTCATGTGGGAATTTACTTCTGATTTGGTTCTTGATCACAAGATGCTTCCTGTTTCTTTTTTGTTCCTCTTTTTACCACCATTCCAGCAAGAGTGGCATCAAGAAGGTCGATGGATATGTATGTATACAAAAACTCCGATTCCCTTGAAATTTTAGGGATCTGAGGAATTCTAGCAGGGTAGCTAGTCATATACATTTAGCATGTTACACCAATAGGCCAAAAAGCACACACTTGTTTTTAAGTTCACAAATAGGCTTAGCATTGCCCTTAAAAGATCTTTGTTCTTTTTCAAGCCAAAGTACCAAAATTACATGCTGGAATAGTTGTGTCTTCTTTGTGCACCCAAGGGTATGGTTTAATGGTCATGATGTGATTTAAGAACCATGAGGTCTCAGGTTCAGTCCCAGCAGAGGCAAAACACACTAGGTAATTTTTTTCGTCATGAAGTGAGTTAAGAACCATGAGGTCTCAGGTTCAGTTCCCAGCAGAGGCAAAACACACTAGGTAATTTTTTTCCATGTGTCCAAACCTTTGTGGACAGAGTTAATTCGGTCCCTATGCAGGTGGGAGGTAGCCCTGTCGAATTACTCGAGGTGTCTGCAAGCTAGCCTGGTTATAAAAAGCAAAAATAGTTGTCTTCACTGCTGACATTCTCTCTGTCTTAAGCTGTCTTTATCAGGATACTATCAACTATGTTCTTTTTTGAGAATGGTGAACTTTACTTCTGTATATCCACATGTATACTACATCAAAGTGTAGTCCCCCTTCACAAAAGTTGTCACTTTACAAAAACCTAGTATTTTTTTACAAATATATATCCACATGTATTATACATCAAAGTGTAGTCCTCCTTCATAAAAGTTGTCACTTTACAAAAACCTAGTATTCACAAAAGGTGACGACATCACATGCATCACATTAGAGATGTTTGCTTTTGTATGATCAGAGGCATAAGATTGATGCAAACTGTTATCAGCCACAATGTTTTCCACAGTCTGTGAGACCTGAGAATTTAGAAATAAAGCATTTAGTTAGCAATTATTTCATATCAGTTAAACATGAACAAGGCATAGAAAAGTTCCATAGGTAACACCTTATCAAAGGAATCAGTGGTCAATACAGCATCGTCAGGGAACCTAGCTCTGTATGCTTCATAAAATTTACCCCATCAAACTTGCAGAAATGCTTCATGGGGAGAGTTAATGGCTGAAAGGAACCACAAAATCAAAAATCATTACTTCAAAGCTCAATATCACATCACTTTAACTCAATCAAACATATATCTCTAATATAGTAAAGGATAGTTAATACAGTAAATACATCCAACACTAGGTAACTACGATGCATCACATCAATCAAAGAGAATGACCTCAATTTATCAACCAAATTTCAACATGATCAACCGTCTACCATATGGGCATATGTAAGAATTACCAAACAAATTAAACATAATAATTTTACGACCCTTTAAAGTAAACAACAACCATTACTAAAACCCCTCCTAATTCATTAAGTGATAATTTTTAGCATCTGATTAAAAGAGAAAACTCATTAAAAAGAGTTACTTACCAACATGATTTTGATTAGCTTGAATTGCATTTGAGAATTCCTCACCTGCCTGATGGAAACCTCTATTAGACATGTAATCGAGAATTACACGGTCAAGTCTGAAAAAACACAAGCAAAGAAATCAAGAAGCATGATTAAAAATAATCAAACAAAGGGAAAAAACACATACAACAAAAATCAAAAGAAAAGTATACAAGCATAGATTATCAAGTATATTAATCATTAAAAACGTAAGTT
The DNA here is from genome assembly GCA_029582245.1 of Solanum etuberosum. NCBI lineage: Eukaryota > Viridiplantae > Streptophyta > Magnoliopsida > Solanales > Solanaceae > Solanum > Solanum etuberosum. The sequence continues at coordinate 7,154 of JAJONR010011875.1, read as the reverse complement.
AAAATAACACTGAGGGGTAGTAGTTTTTGCTATAAAATAAATGAAGATCTATCATGTAAAATACTTACGAGGGTTGAGCCGCCGAACTGGTCATGATTAGCAAAAGCAAACCCTTAATTAACCACGGAAAAGAGGATGAAAGGAGATTTGGGCAAGAACAATTGGGAAAGACGAAGACTCTAAAATATCAAAATCCCACATAGATTACACAAAGAAGAATGCATATGCATATATATACATAAAGCATGAAACCCCTTAGCAAAATGTCGTTTGTCTTTTTTACCCTTTTAAAATAGTGTTCACACTAGACAAAATAGTTATTTAATTATTTCATGATATTTAGGCTTAATAACTTCCCTACTATCTAGGAATAGTCATTTTGAGTTTATTAAATGACTTCTTAGATAGTAGAGAAGTTATTAAGCCTAAATATCATGAAATAATTAAATAACTATTTTGTCTAGTGTGAACACTATTTTAAAAGGGCAAAAAAGACAAACGACATTTTGCTAAGGGCTTTCATGCTTTAAATACATATATGCATTCTTCTGTGTAATCTATGTGGAATTTTGGTTCTTGAGAGTCTTCGTCTTTCCCAATCGTTGTTGCCCAAATCTCCTTTCCTCCTCTTTTCCGTGGTTAATTAAGGGTTTGCTTTTGGTAATCATGACCAGTTCGGCGGCTCAACTCTCGTAAGTTTTTTACATGATAGATCTTCATTTATTTTATAGCAAAAACTACTACCCCTCAGTGTTATTTTAACTTACGTTTTTAATGATTAATATACTTGATAATCTCTGCTTGTATACTTTTCTTTTGATTTTTGTTGTATGTGATTTTTTCCCTTTGTTTGATTATTTTTAATCATGCTTCTTGATTTCTTTGCTTGTGTTTTTTCAGACTTGACCGTGTAATTCTCGATTACATGTCTAATAGAGGTTTCCATCAGGCTGGTGAGGCATTCTCAAATGCAATTCAGGCTAATCAAAATCGTATTGGTAAGTAACTCTTTTTAATGAATTTTCTCTTTTAATCGGATGCTAAAAATTATCACTTAATGAATTAGGAGGGGTATTAGTAATGGTTGTTGTTTATCTTAATCTGTCGTAAAATTCTTATGTTTAATTTGCTTGATAATTCTTACATATGACCATATAGTAGATTGTTGATCATGTTGAAATTTGGTTGATAAATTGAGGTCATTCTCTTTGATTGATGTGATACATCGTAGTTACCTAGTGTTGGATGTTTTTACTGTATTAACTGTTCTTTACTATATTAGAGAGATATGTTTGATCGAGTTAAAGTGATATGACAATGTGATATCGAGCTTTGAAGTAATGATTTTGTGGTTTGTTTCAGCCATTAATTCTCCCCATGAAGCATTTCTGCAAGTTTGGTGGGGTAAATTTTATGAAGCATACAGATCTAGGTTCCCTGACGATGCTGTATTGACCACCGATTCCTTTGATAAGGTGTTACCTATGGACCTTTTCTATGCCTTGTTCATGTTTAACTGATATGAAATAATTGCTAACTAGATGCTTGATTTCTAAATTCTCAGGTCACACAGACTCTGGAAAACATTGTGGCTGATAACAGTTTGCATCAATCTTATGCCTCTGATCATACAAAAGCAAACATCTCTAATGTGATGTCGTCACCTCTTTTGATGACATCCTCTCCTGTGATGGAATCCATTGGTCCTGATGTTATGGATGCTGAAATTCTAAATTTGTTGTCAACTTATGATACCAATTTTGCCTTAGTAGATTTGTCTTCTCAAAGAGACATGACATCAGGCTTACAGTTTCCTGAGATGGGTGGCATGCTTCCGTTTGCAAGCAATTCTGGGTAATACCATGTTATGTTTATTGTTAAACTGATCATTTTTGCCACATTTTAATACAATGTCTGCGTAGTTACTTCAACAAGGATAAAGGTTGAGCGCTTGATGCGATGTGTACTTTGTTCTCCTTAATTGGTATAATATAATTGTCTTAAGCTGCTAAGGCAACAAAAGAAAATTGACCAAAATCACGTTCTTATTCTATCTGTGTGTTGCTCTTAATTATGACCTTCTGAGATATGAAATTTCAAGAGTTCCTTGCAAAACTTGGCTATTAAGAAATGCTCATTAGTCTAGTAATTAGAACCAACTGCTTGGCCTATACTATGCGATAAATTTTTCACATTATCTAGATGGTCCAAACATGTTTTTGTATATGAAACCACCATTACTTTGATTGTGGAGTTGGCGTATCAGAATCTTCTAATTTTGTTTGTTGTATGTTCATGTCCATCAGCTATCAAATGCCAACTGCACCTCCGAAGTGGAATGCAAGAGTATGTTTACATTTCCTCACTCATTTGCAAACTTTTTTAATGAATAATTAGTTGAAAATATTTGACAAGTTTTTATTCTTTCAGGATGACAGACCTGGCATAGACTTGGGAGGACCTATGCTAGTGGAACCAAGTATTCATGCCCCTGCAAACGCTTTGCCTGCTTCACTGGAACTTTATGATTCAGGTCTGTTTGTAATTAATTTTAAATATTTTGCATTTAGTTTGTAAAATTTTTGTCTTTTGCTTTGGTCTGTTGGCTGTTTGAACATTAATATAATCTGCAAATACTTTATATATATATTGAAGAGCGCTTACTTATAATGCGTAGCACATTATAAATTTCTTTTTTTTTTTTAGATTATTGTGTATCTCTACCATAAACCTCAAAATAGTATTTATGCTTTGCATTTGATTCTCCAACTTAAAGGGATTATCTTTATATACTAAGATAGGGTCTGATTAGATACTGAATATCTTGGTCATTTCCAAATTGAAAAGAAGAATTGAATTGTTGAAAGATGCACAAGTAATCAGATTAAGATTGTTTAGTTTTTGCTGATACCTGAACCTGTTAACTAGGATTTGCGGATCTATTTGTTAGCTATCAGTCCCTCCAGAACAAATCAAACATTCCTCTGTTATAGTAGGAAACTAATAACAGATGCTCAGCAGCTCTTGATATCAAGATTTTCAACCAACTGCTCCTGAATGCATCAATTCTCCTTCCAAATATAGATGTTGATATTTTGACAAAACTTCTATACTTAGTATATATTGGAAAGAAAGTTGTGCGAAGAGAGAAGGATCACCTATTATACTTGAAATGATGAAGAGACATGACTAATTTGTTACTTCATTATAACTCAACCATTTGAATGTGTTCTTGAGTATTTAGCATTTACCCGTAAAGTAATGGCACATTGGTGGATTTAGGCATTAGGAGCATGAAGCTTAAGTTTTAAGCAGTGAAGCTCTAACATTGATGGTGATAACATTGCAACAATACAATTTTTCCTTGTTGGGTTGTCGAATAAATTAAGTTGAACTCTTAAAGTATACTTTATAGATTATTATGACGGTAAATCCACATTGGGACATAGAAAAAGTAAAAAATTGTGATATGGTCCACATCAGGTAATAATGATTCTATTAGGAGGTTTATAATATTGTTTGATAGAAAAGATGAAGCAAATGTAGTGCATGGTCAGTCTCTTAGTTAAACTTCTAAAGGTTAAGATTCCTCACGGTCAAATTAGGAAAATTGACCATTTGTGGCTGGAAGTAATCGTTAACGACGGGATATGTTTATTCGGATTAGTGATTTGTCTTAGATCTTTTTAGGTGAGTTCTTTCCTGGAGCAGAATGTATATGATTGAGGAAGTTTCTTAAATTCAAAATTCAATTGAAACGAAAATAAGAGTAATGATATTTTAAGGAATGGGGAATGCCTTGTTGCTTATTGGACATCTTAAGGTGGATAGGACTTACGAGGAGACTTATTAGTTGGTAAAAGGGAAAAAGATCACAATTTAGCTCCCCTTGAATTCCATAAAGGTTACAAGTCTTTTCTATTTTAAGCTCTCAACCAAAGGTCAAATTCCATAAGGAAGTTTTTACACTGATCCCTTCCATTCTCTATTGTCACTTCACTTCCTGTTTGTCAGTTGTAAAGAACCAGTAAGGCCTTATCAGCAAAGAAAAGGGAAGTGTCCACCTTAATGGGAAGCTTAACCTTTTAAGGTCCTTCGCACAATCTCATGATATCTCACAAAACAGCAAAATCGGTTTAAGAACTGCCGAAGACTTCTCAACTCTTTTTTTATAACCTTGGTGTCTGGGTTAGTTTGTGCGCACCTCGACTAGTTACGCGCTGTACGTACTACCTCCCAAGTCTTCTCAACTTGGGACTTGATGCAAACAGAAACTCATGCCATAAAATCCATCCTTCATATCTTGTCATGCAACTGATCTCTGTAAATATATGACTCCTGGGCCTAACTCAATCCCAAAACTAGCTCATGAGGAGAGGTTTGTCCAAGTCCATATAAGGAGACCAAATTCCCATCTCTCTACCGATGTGGGACTTCCTAACATTCCCTCGCATGCCCAGACCTCAGCGGGAGCGTGAACACTTATAAATGGGGGCCCAACATCGGTGAACAACAAATTGGGATGGGCTTGGCTCTGATACCATGTAAAAAGATATGGCACCTGAACCTAACTCAATCCCAAAAGCTAGCTCATGAGGGGAGGTTTGTCCAAGTCCATATGAGGAGACCAAATTCCCATCCCTCTACCAATGTGGGACTTCTTAACACTCTCTTCCAAACAAGCTCAGATAATGAAGCTCATCTTGAAGCCATCATACTCTGTTTAAATGCCTTAGTTCTTAGCCTTGATCGAGTTCTAGATTTTTATCAAGTATTTTCCAGTCAAAGTAACTTATTTCAAAGTTTACTCATATGTGAGTGGTCAATAATCATTTAATCTAGGTCCTAATTTCACCAAGGTCCACTTAAAAGCTCAAATTATGTCTACGACTCTACTAGTTGTCAGTTTGGATGTCCAGTTAGGAATTCTTTCTCTTTCCCTTTTAACCATGGTTGGCAATGGTAACTGCGTCTGTATCTGAATTAAACCAAAAGAGTGCATCGCTTGCATTGGAACTATATATAAGAGAGTATTCTATGATTTACTGTCTGTGACTAGAGAGAATCTAAAACCTCCATGATAGAGACATTATCATTGGAATACAACTTGTTACACCAAAAATATAACGTCAGAATACAATTCAGTTTGACTTTCTCCATACTATTCTCTATACACTCATAGCATCCGAGGTTCCTCTCCTTCCAAATTGTCCACCAGATACTAGCTGGGACAATTCTCTATCTTTTCCTATCCTTTGCCTGTGTACCTGCTTCCTTCCAGCTCAGGAGAGCTTCTGTGACTCTCCCAGGCATGGACCATGAGATTTTCATAAGATTCAGGAACAATCTTCGTAGCTGATAACCATGCTGCACAGGAAGAGATGGTTAACTGTCTCAGCAGTTTCACCTTAAAAAAACACCCAGGACAGCTGAATTCCCCTCTTCATTAAATTATCTTGTGTAAGAACTGCTTCTGTGGCCAACAATCACACAGAACAAGCAACTTAAGAGGTATCTGAACTTCTCAGATATTCTTTCAAGGCTAGTTTCTTGGCATCTAAATGGGATGATTTAGCTTTCTGTATTCAGCACCTACTTTGTAAGCACACCGTCTTTACTCTTTAGTACCTTGCCAAATTAGGATGTCTTGTCCAATCTCCAAACCTCCAAGTGCTCAATTGTGCTGAAAAAGTCGCACACACTCTGAATTGTCCACCAAATACGAGCTAGGACAATTCTCCATCTTTTCCTATCGTTTGCCTTTGTACCTGCTTCCTTCCAGCTCAGAAGAGCTTCTGTGACTCTCCCAGGCATGGACCATGAGATTTTCTTAAGATTAAGGAACAATCTCCGTAGCTGATTTATAACCATGCAGCGCAGGAAGAGATGGTTAACTGGCTCAGCAGTTTCACCTTAAAAGAAACACCCAGGACAACTGAATTCCTTTCTTCATTAAATTATCTTGTGCAAGAACTGCTTCTGTAGCCAACAACCACACAAAACAGGCAACATTAAGAGGTATCTGAACTTTTCAGATGTTCTTTCAAGGCTAGTTTTTTGTATCTGAATGGGATGATTTAGCTATGTATTCAGCACCTACTTTGTAAGCACCTTCTTTAGTACCTTGCCAGATTAGGATGCCTTGTCCAATCTCCATACCTCCAAGGGCTCAATTGTGCTGAAAAAGTCACATAAACTCTGAATTTTCCAGTCATTTAGATGTCTTTTAAAAGTAAAATTCCAACCTTGAGGGGATCATAACTCTGCAATTGTTATGTGATTGAAGTACCAGGTTATGGATAGCTGGTAATAAAAGTTCCATGATGCCAGCCTCGTGCCATTCATCTTTCCAAAAATCAATTTTTCCACCATCTACCACTTTGATCGCAGTGTTTGGTTTGAATACATTCCATAACACTAATGGATCTTTATAGACTCGCACCATAAGGTGTGATGACCTCTTTAGTCATTTAGTTGTCACTCTCGTCATATTCAGCTATGATTACTTTGCTCCGTAAGGTTCTTCCCTAGGTTGGTCCAAAGGGACCTGATGGTCCTCCATAGTCCAACTCCGCAGGTGTCAGTGGATTCATCAATGCATTGTCCATTTTGTTCCGTACTTCTGTTGTATTACATTCTTTCACAGGGCTAGTCTGTCCTCAACATATCTCCACAACCATTTCTTGAGCAGGCTGCTATTTTGTAGCTTTAGCTTTCTAAACCCCAATACCTTTATGCTCCTTGCTCTGTTGCACTATATTCTGTTTCACCAAGTTGAAACCCTTATGCTCCTTGTTGCCATGCAATAGGAAGTTTCTTCTTAATTTGTCTAGAACTTTGAGTACTTAGTGTTACGACCCGAGCCTACACCCTAGACGTGACCGGTACTCGAGAACCATTGCTGGTCCCCAAGCGAACCCTCATCTTGGCTGACTACAAGCGGAAGACTAACTCAAGCATGCATAAGCATTAAAAACTGAATAAAAATAATATATTCAACTCGCCATAAAATAGGCAACTTAAGTCTTTAAAACATTTAACAAAATAGATGAACAAACTTCTGAAACTCTATTGTCTATCTATGAAGCCTCTAACTGACAAAGATGGAAGTCGGGACAAGACCCACGACATCCTAACAACTGATATAACTGAAA
>JAJONR010011874.1:0-13702 GCA_029582245.1 Solanum etuberosum | reverse complement strand
TTTTCGTGTGCTATAGTCCATGGATTTTTGGTGATCCGGAATTCCGACGTCATTTTTGCCGAAATTTTTCATGGACGTCCGTTAAGACCTTAGCTATGCAGCCGGTTGGTCACGACGGCCAAACCGGCCCATTTTCAAGGTGAAACGAGCCCCAAAGCAGGCAAACGCCCCATTTTACCAATTTTCGTGTGCTATATAGTACCTGGATTTTTAGTGATCCGGCATTCCGACATCATTTTTACCGAAATATTTCTTGGACGTCCGTTAAGACCTTAGCTATAGAGTCGGTTGGTCCCGACGGCCAAGCCGTCCCATTTTCAAGGTGAAATGAGCCCCAGAACAGGCAAACGCCCCATTTTGCCAATTTTCGAGTGCTATAGTCCATGGATTTTTGGTGATCCGAAATTTCGACGTCATTTTTGCCGATATTTTTCATGGACGTCCGTTAAGACCTTAGCTATGGAGTCAGAATTCCGGATCACCAAAAATCCTTGGACTATAGCACACAAAAATTGGAAAAATAGGGGGTTTGCCTGCTCTAGGGTTCGTTTGACCTTGAAAATGGGCCGGTTTGGCCGTGGACAACAACCGACTCCATAGCTTAGGTCTTAACGGTCGTCCATGAAAAATTTCGGCAAAACTGACGTCGGAATTCTGGATCACCAAAAGTCCATGGCCTATAACTCACGAAAATCGGCAAAATGGGGAGTTTGCCTTCTCTGGTGCTCGTTTGACCTTGAAAATGGGCCGGTTTGGCCGTGGGGACCAACCGGCTCCATACCTAAGGTCTTAACAGACGTCCATGAAAAATTTCGGCAAAAATGACGTGGAAATTCCGGATCACCAAAAATCCATAGACTATAGCTCACGAAAATTGGCAAAATGGGGGGTTTGCCTGCTCTGGGGATCGTTTGGCCTTGAAAATGGGTCGGTGTGGCCGTGGGGACAAACCGTCTCCAGAGCTATGGTCTTAACGGACGTTCAGGAAATTTTTTTGCAAAAATGACGTCGGAATTCCGGATCACCAAAAATCCATGGACTATAGCACACGAAAATCGGCAAAATGTGGGGTTTGCCTGCTCTCTGGGCCTCGTTTGACCTTGAAAATGGGCCGGTTAGGCCGTCCGGACCAACTTGCTCCTTAGCTAAGGTCTTAACGGACGTCTATGAAAAATGTCGACAAAAATGACGTTGAAATTCCGGATCACCAAAACCCCATGAACTATAGCACACGAGAAGTGGCAAAATGTGGGGTTCGACTGCTCTAGGGATCGTTTGACCTTGAAAATGGGCCGGTTTGGCCGTGGGGACCAACCGACTCCATAGCTAAGGTCTTAACGGACGTCCATGAAAAATTTAGGCAAAAATGACGTCGGAATTCCGGATCACCAAAAATCCATTGACTATAGCATACGAAAATCGGTAAAATGGAGTGTTTGCCTGCTCTGGGATCGTTTGACCTTGAAAATGGGCCGGTTAGGCTGTGGGGACCAACCGGCTCCATTGCCAAGGTTTTGAAAGACGTCCATGAAAAATTTCAGCAAAAATAACGTCGAAATTCTGGATCACCAAATATCCATGGACTATACCACGATAATTACCCTAAGCTAGTATGTTTTCATGCGATATTGATGTACCTCGCTTCGAGACTCCCCAAAAAAGGCCTTTGAAAAAATTGATCCAAATAAATACACGACTTTTTTCGAAACCCGTGTTAATAACTTCTTTCTTCTACTCACTAAGATAAGATTTTTGTTTTGTCCTTTTAGTAAAGCATGTTAATTTGAATCAAATTGACCTAATGTTGTTTTTTGGAAGAATTAATTTGTCAAGAATGTGAAGTCAGCTGAAAGGAAAAAACCAAAAGAGAAGAATAAGATGCTGTGGGGGCAGTCCTAATTAATACTTGCACTATCTTTCCACCAAGAAAACCCCACCTTCCCTTCATCACTTCACAACCACTCTTTTGTTGAACCCAAAAACATGTTCTTTACAGTCAACTCTTCTGTCCCTTGATTTGTACCCTTTTGTCTCACTAATCCTACCTTTCTTTCCTATGTTTTAGTAGTAGTATTCTCCTAACATTCTTCCCCCTCTTTTTTTTTCTTTCTTTTCCTCATGTGAAAAGAAATGTATTCTCTTGTAGATTCTTGATTTGTTTGGAGCAGGAACAACTACTGCGAAATTGAACCAGAAGGGTAGCAGGGTTTTTATCTTCTTGTTTGTATGTAAAAAAACAAGTGGGTTTTATCTACTGGGTGTTGTGGGAAAAAGGGGACAGATTTCTTGGTTTCTTTTCTTTTCTTTCCCATCTTTAAAGCATTGTTGCCTTTTTGTGAAAGAACCGTTTTCCTTGTAAATCTGGAGAATGTCAGGGCTTATGAAGAACGACTACTGAAAATTTGTACCAGAAAGGTTGTCAAGATTTGGTATTTGTTTATTTGTTTTTCCTGGGAGAAAGAAGTGAGTTAATTGGTGAAAAATTAGTTCACTTGTTTGAGTTGAGAGGAAGTGTGAAAAAAGAGCTTCTGGGGGGTTTGAATTATGGTGAGGAAACATGGATGGCAGCTTCCTGCACATACCTTTCAGGTCTGGACTGTGCTTTTCCTATCTCTCAGCTGATTTCTGTTGACAATTGCTTTCCCATTTGATCATTCTTTCCCTAGGATATGGAAGTTACTGATTAATAGTAGTGGTTTACACTTATGGTTCATTCTTTAAACTAGTTGAGTAGTTTAGTTTTAAAGACTTGTCCAGCAACTATGTTGTGCACAGCTATTACTAGATGATCTATTATTCTAAGGTGGTTTCTGTTTTTGTACATTAATGAAATTGTGTTTATCAAGAAGGGAGGAAAAACAACCTTTAAGTACTTTGTGTTCTGGAAGTAGAAAGAGAAATGCATCATGTTTCTAGTCATTGACTAAACTTGTGACAATAATGGAATATTTTTTAGCCATATAATCCTGACATTGCTTGGTAATTTATTTTATTGAGCTCAGTTTTTATTTCTTTTGCAACCATTCTACATGTTCAATGATTTGCTATCAGAATGTATTGGATATGGCCGTTCTATAGGTGGGTGGATGGGTGGTGGGGGCATTACCCTAAGTCTATTTTAGATAACTCGGTCTTTTTGTGTTAAATGTTTCGGTTGTGTGCCTATTCAATATGTGGACTAAATCTTGGACTCTTTGTGTAGGTTGTTGCTATAACTGTATTTTGCTTGTTAGCGGTTGCATTTTATGCTTTCTTCTCACCTTTCCTCGGAGGACGCTTTTGGGAGTATGCTTCTATGGCAGTTTATTCTCCAGTGGTATGTGAATTGGAGTAATTTATCTGTATGTGCTGTGGAGAAACTGCTATGATTCTATTACATGTCTCTCCATCTTGATTAATTATTTTAGCATGCTATCTTTGTCCTAATCTATGTGACGAACTCTCTGTTTTTGGACATCCCCAAAATATTTGGCTACAACAACAACATACCCAAGGTAAAAATATTTAACTATGAGACATTCAAATGACTCATCATATGATGCTTTTAAAATCATATAATCTTTTAAAAAGAAAATGAAGGAACTCTGATAAAAAAAGTAAATCTATTACTACCATATTATAAATCAAATTATCTTCTTAATCTCCATATCCCGTCAAATAGCCATAAAAAGATGAAACTGAGGAACTATTATTTTGTTTATTTTTCTAACAAAGGTTACTTGAAGTTGAAGTGCCTCTTTATGTCATATTGCAGGCATTGCTTGTTTTTGTTCTTTATGTTCGGAGTACTGCAATCAATCCTGCAGATCCAGGCATAATGTCTAAATTTGATTCTGGAAGAATGAATGATACCAACTCAAAGCATGGATTGTCTGCGAGAAATCGGTCTGGAAAATTTGATGAACTTAGTAATGATGCACGTTCTTCTCTGTCGTCAGCTTCAAGAACTTCCATTGCTGCTGCTAAATCAATCAAGAAAGGTCAACAAGAAGCAGGGAGACTAGATAATGAAGTGGTTTCTTTGACCAGAAATTCCTCTTGTTGTAAAATTGGAGGAGTTTTTTGCTTTTTATTTGTACACGAGGATTGCCGCAAAAAGGATGGAGCTGCTGAGGAGGAAGGGACAGGTGAAGATGCTCTGTTTTGCACATTGTGCAATGCCGAGGTAGCTAATCTATTATTTTGTTTTTGACAATTTTTATCATGTGCTTTTCACCATTTGTGATGGCATAGTTTGAAGCTTGCATTATAACGAAGTTGTGAAAGTTATGCTTGGAAAGTGCTTTTAGTGTCATGAGGTGTTTCATAAGCCAAAAGAGCAGACATTTCCTTCAGCCCATAGGCTTGGATGCGCAGTTTAGCAATTCACATGAATAACAACATAAGATTGAAATCAACCTTAATATTGTGGACCAAATATGTTGACACAATGCTATGGAGATATCTTAATATCAATGTAATCCATGGGAAAACAATATTTATGTGTGCAACTTAATATATTATTGACAATGACATTCAGTGACGCCTGGGAAATGCCTAAGACAACTAAGGAACTACCACAAAGCTGGCAGATGAAGTACTTGGAAAGGAAAAGCTGAAAACTTGGAATGCACTGCCCTCAGTCATATGGTGGATCATCTGGAAGGAAAGGAACACAAGAATTTTTGAAAGCAAAAAGGAATCAGTCACTAGTTTCCTTACCGTTTTTTTTTCCCTTTTCTTGGTGTAACATGGCAGTTCAAATGACACAGGGGGGCCATGATAGATTTTTTTTGAGGTCATTACATTGTTGTAATGTGATTGTCTATCTGTAAATACTTAATAGTATGCCTTCACCAATAAAAAGACATTTAATGAGGATTTCAAGTCAGAATTTGGACTGGGAACTGTTTTTCTTTCGAGAATCAAACTGTGAAAATAGAGAAAAGAATAGGGAATTTATCTCTTTTTGTTGACAATATGCAAGAGGGGCTCCTCTGGTAGGAATCTTATTCTACTTGATTGTAAACCATTAATTCTCTATGCATAGTAAGGTAAGTGGTTATTTTGCACAATTAAGTACATTATATTACATAGCCTACGCGTTTTGATGTACATTTTAGTATATGATTTCGTCCATTCTCTTGACTTTCAATTCTTCATAGACTATTTGACAACATGATCTGCTGAACAAATTGTTCAATAATGTAAAAATTGAGAGATTTGGTAGTTTATAAAAATGGATGAGGTATGTATGTCCATGTGAATGCCAGACAAAATCAACAGCAGATAGTCATTTTATGCTCCTCTTTCTTTCCTAGTTTTGTTGCTTAGACATGTGACTTAGTGCAGATTCCTCATCATGGGACATGTATAATCATTATGACCACCTTATATTTCTGCTTATGCACATAGGCATGGTCATCTATATACTGACTGCTTGGTGTGCTGCAGGTGCGCAAATTCAGTAAACATTGTCGAAGCTGTGATAAATGTGTTGATGGATTTGATCATCATTGTCGGGTATACATCTCAGTCATCTATGGTACTTGTTCTGATTTCTGTTATGGAGCCCACTTTTTCAAATTATTACCAGGAAACTAACCACATTTATCAAACTGGCAGTGGCTCAACAACTGTGTTGGGAGGAAGAACTATATTACCTTTATATCACTGATGGCTACCAGCTTGGTCTGGGTATGTTCGAGGGAAATGTTTGTTTAGCAATGAAATGATTGTGTTTTTATCAGTGAATCATTCACACACTCTTTTGCAGCTTGTTACTGAAGCTGGAGTTGGAATTGCTGTTCTTGTACGATGCTTTGTGAACAAAAAGAACATGGAGGCTGAAATAGTTGATAGACTAGGGAATGGTTTCTCACTGGCCCCATTTGCAACTGTTGTGGTAATTTTTACTTGAGCTACAACTTGCACTGAGCTTACTATTCTGACTGGTTGATGAAATAGAATGCTGTTCATAATGGTGACGCATATTGACTTTATGCAGGCTGTATGTACTGCCGTTTCATTGCTAGCCTGTGTGCCCTTAGGAGAGCTTTTCTTTTTCCACATGATACTGATAAGAAAGGTAGATTGTTATGGTTTTCTCTTTCTATTATGAGTTGGAACTTGAAGTTTCTGAGACAATTGTCAAGTTTGAGATTTTGCTTTAGAAATGCCTAGAGTTTTTACCATAACTGGTGCATATATTAAAGAGGAAACTGAGTTTGGGAGATTGCAGTTGGGTGATTCATAACTAGAAGCTACCTGAAAAATTATTCTGATTCTTTCTCAAAATCACCTTCCTATCAGGGCATTACAACGTACGAGTACGTAGTTGCTATGAGAGCCATGAGTGAGGCACCTGGGGGAGAATCTGTAGATGAAGAACAGCCTAACATTGTATACTCTCCATCCGGATCAGCTACAACTGGCTTCAGTGGTGGCAGTTCTTTGGGACTTCAATACAAAGGAGCATGGTGCACCCCTCCTAGGGTGTTTGTTGATTATCAGGTATTAGTTACAACTGGAGAAGTTAAGTACTGAAAACTTCCAAGTCTCTGTTGGTAGGCAGAGAGGATGATTTATCCTTCTTATGTTTTCTGTTTTGAAACATTTGCTCCAGTCTTCTACCATGATATCTAACAGTGAACCTTGGGCCACATGAATGGCAAGTATGCCCGTAAGATAAAATATATAATTTTAAGTTAAAATTTATATTTAGTATCACTAAATACTTAGAAGCTAAGTTTTTCGTTGAGTAGTTTTGATTTAGATATCACCCTGCCTTGACCTGAATGTGTGATAAAAAAATTGAGGCTTATAAAAAAGGAAGGCTCAATGTAATTATTTTGATCAAAATTACATCATGCTGAACGTATGCTTTGTTGATACAAAATCTTTCCATTCCAGTTTCTTGTTGGTATGATGCTATGATATATAAAAAGTTGCTAGTCACTTCGCTGTCTGACAACTTCCATTGCTGCTGCCCCAAAGATTCATTTATCATTATTATACCTAGAGAAATTAAGTTATTATTTTTTAGTTTTTTGAAACTCCAAAGTTTCAAGAATTTCAATAGTGAGCATCTACTTGATTAGGATAAGAATGCATCTTGTTAAAATTTGTTTCCAGTTACTGCAGTAATATTTTTTTTAGCATAATAAGTTGATTAGGATAAGAATGCATCTACTTTTTTGAATTTTAAATTTCTATTGGATAGATTAGTTTGTTGAGACATGTTAGTTCTTTTGAATTCTTGTTATGCAGATTTTCTGCATATTATGATTTTAAGTTGGCTATTAAAGCCCTCGTACAGTCCTCTTAATAAAAATATTGTGAGACAATTTCAATGTTTGTTAAATTTTTGTTACTCTACCATCTTTTTAAAAACCAATGGTGGTATTAGAGCTTTCATTGATCTTAATGGTCTTGTATGTTCATTGAAGTACTTTCAATCACTTTAAAGTTAAATTCTTTTTAATTAAAGAAAGGTGACATTTTTTTGTGCCTTATTACAAAAGAAAGTGTGCCGCATAAATTATTGCCAGATTATTGGCAGAGAGGCTAAAGAAAGTAATAAAAAAATTGGTCAACAAACATTAGATGACATTCATTAAGGGTAGACAAATAATGGATGCAACACTCATAGCCAGTGATCGCAATGACTCAAGATTGAAAAATGAGGTCCCAGGCATAATGTGTAAGTTGGATATTCAGAAAGCTTATGATCATGTTAATTGGGATTTCTAACTGAATATTTTGAGGCACCCAAGGGGGTGGCCTAGTGGTCAATGAAGTGGTTGAGAACCCGGAGGTCTCAGGTTCAAAACTTAGTGGATACCAAAAAACACTAGGTGATTCTTCCTATTTGTCCTAGCCTTGGTGGACTGAGTTACCATCTGTCCTAGTTGAGGTGCGCGAAAGCTGGCTCGGACACCACGGTTTTCCAGGAAAATGGGGTTTGGAGATA
The DNA here is from genome assembly GCA_029582245.1 of Solanum etuberosum. Taxonomy (NCBI): domain Eukaryota; kingdom Viridiplantae; phylum Streptophyta; class Magnoliopsida; order Solanales; family Solanaceae; genus Solanum; species Solanum etuberosum. The sequence continues at coordinate 5,751 of JAJONR010011874.1, read as the reverse complement.
AATGGGTGAAGTAGGTAGAATACAACATCAAAACAGTCAGGTTCTCTGTGTTTGTGAATGGAGAACCTATTGTTTTTTTTTGCATTAGACTGATGGAAGGCTCAATACTTGTCCGTAGGTGGTAGACAGATCCTAATCTATTCTGTCCTAGATGCATACCCACTTATATGATGTCCCTATTCCCAATTCCATCAAAAGTCATGAAGAAACTTGATAAGCTTAGAAGAGATTTTCTTTGGCATGGAAACAAAGAAGGGAAGGGTTACTGTCTTGTTTACAGGAAAACAGTAATGCTGAATAAAGGAAGAGGGGTATTGGAGGTTAGAAATCTCAGATTGCTGAATGAGAACTTACTTATGAAGTGGCTATGGAGATACACTAAAGAGGAAAGGGATCTATGGAGAAAAGTAATCGTGACAAAGTTTGGTGAACTTAATCCATGGTCTTCCAACATTATATTGGATCCTTTTGGAGAACAATCAGAAACTTATGGCCATTGGTGGAAGGCAATCTTAGCTTTAAGATATACACAAATAAGACAAAATTCTGGCATGATGGATGGATTGATCAATCACCAGAGGAGCAATTACCAGATCCTTTTCAGATCTGTGGAAACACTGAGGCTAGAGTAAGTGATTGCTGTTCAGTACAGGGTTGGGACATTTCCTTCAGAAGAATTGATAATGATTGGGATCTTGACAGAATAGCCTCATTACTTGGAAAGCTAGGACGAAGCAACATTGTCACAACAGAGGCAGATTGGGTGCTGTGGATACGCACCAAAGCTGGGAACTTCTAAGTAGGCAGTGCATACAAGAGAGGCTTACAACTGGTAGGGGGGAGGGCATCCCCACCAAGGTAAAATATTTTACTTGGCTAGTGATTAAGAGGGCACATCTAACTCAAGAAGTTCTGCTGAAGAAAGGGAGACAGCTAGTTCCAGGTGCTTTCTGTGTAACATTACATGGGAGACAAACAAGCATCTCTTCCTACATTGCAGCTTCACTACTCAGTTGTGGAATCTCTTCCTCAACATTACAGGTTACAGCTGGACCATGCCAGAGCACACATCAGTTCTATTGAGTTGCTGGATTAGGAGGGGAGGTAGTAAGAGTTAAAAGAAATGGTGGAGATTAGTTCCATCATGCATATGGTGGTCAGTATGGTTGGAAAGAAATGATAGATGTTTTGAAGATAGGTCCAATTCCATATTATAAAGTGAAATTGAATTGCATTGTGTTCTTACTTTTTGGTGTAAACAATTGTGTATAGTAGATACAGATTAGATATTAGACTTAACCGGAGACTTGTAATTGATAATATTCCTTTTTGGAGGTGGCCAACATGCTATTAATGCTGAAGTATACAACCTTACCAGTTTAAAAAAAAAAAAATCCTATCATTGTCCACATTAAAGCATTTTAAGAAAAGCTTAAAGACAACGGTGTTTTCTAAGCACAAAGCCAAAAGAAGAAAACGAGAGAAGAAAAGAAGGATCAAGTGTAAAAAAAATGTGCAAGTTTAAAAATTGTGAAAAATATTCAACACCAACTCACCAATCACTACATCAATAATTTAGGACTTGCAATTTTTTTGAATTGTAGTAACTAAAGCAAGTGAAGACTGTTGAAATTTGCTTCAAGTTACTGCAGTAATAATTTTTTTAGCTTAATAAGTTACTTAGGGTTAGAATGAATCTACTTTTTATTAAAATGAGATAACTATCAAAAACACACCTAAACTATCTCCTTTTTTGAGTTTCTTACCCAAACTATTGGGAGTGTGAATTTCATACCTAAACTATCACTTATAGTTTGAGAAACCACCTCTCTCTTTTATTACTCTCTTCATCGTGTGTTTACTACACTCTCTCTTTTATTTAAATTTTTTTTATCACATCATACTCTACATGGACAAAACATTCTACCTTGACAAAAATTAAATAAATTATTAGTATTAGTTAAAAATTAAAGATTAAACAACTATTATCCAAAAAAAAAAAACAATAATAAAATGTAAAATATTTTTCTTAGTTTTTAGTGTTTTTTTTTTAACTTCATCCCCCCCCCCCCTTTCAAATAATAATTTAGATATTATTATATTTAAAAAAAATATATAATTCCACCCCACCTAACCCTCCGTTTCTAATTATTTTTCTTGTTTTGTGTTAGATGATTTTTAGGAAAATATTTTTTAGTTGCCGCATTTTTTTTTTTTTAAAAGTTTTTTATTTATGTTATATTCAGTACGCAAATATAAAAAAAAGAGCCCACAAGGCCTAGCTCGAGTGGCAAAAGGTGGAGGATTTGTGGCATAGGTCGCAGGTTCAAGCCCCACACTGTGCAAGGCGAAGCCTGATATTTAAGTGGAGAAGGGTAGAGGGGTGGACCCATTATCCACCGAGTTTAGAAGGTTGTGATTGGTCCAAAGGGTGAGTCATAGACGGATTTCTCGGTTATCAAAAAATATATATATATAAAAAGATTTTCCTAAAAATATATGTACATATCTAACACAAAACGAGAAAAATGTAAATAAATTAGGAGCAGAGAGTTATATAGGGTGGGGTAGAATTTTATTTTTAAAATAAAATAATATCAACTTCTTTTTTGGGAATGAGTGGGTGGTTTGGGGTTTGGGGGGTGGGGGGTGGCGGAGGGGGTGAATTATGAATTTTTTTAAAATATTTTATAAAAGAAATTTAAAAAAATATAAGGATGGAGAGATTGTCAAGGGGGGGTACCGGGGAAGGAGGTGGTAGAGTGGGTAAGAAAAATAAATTTTATTTTTAAAAAATTCATTTTTTTTGGATAGTAATACTTTAATCTTTAATTAATACTAATAGTTTATTATTTAATTTTTGCCAAGGTGGAATATTTAATCCACGTGGAATGCCATGTGGCAATGTTTTTTTCAAATAAAAGAGATTGTCAAGGGGGGGTACCGGGGAAGGAGGTAGTAGAGTGGGTAAGAAATATAAATTTTATTTTTAAAAAAATCATTTTTTTTGGATAGTAATACTTTAATCTTTAATTAATACTAATAATTTATTATTTAATTTTTGCCAAGGTGGAATATTTAATCCATGTGGAATGCCATGTGACAATGTTTTTTCAAATAAAAGAGAGTGTATTACACACACCACTGAGGTGTGTTTTTCAAACTAATAAGTACTCCCTCCGTCCCATTTTATGTGAGGTAGTTTGACTAGGCACGGAGTTTAAGAAAGAAAGGAAGACTTTTAAAACTTATGGTCCAAAATGAATGATAGAAATTTGTGTGGTTGTAAATCATTTCATTAAGGGTAAAATAGACAATTTATAGTTAAATTTTTACTTAATATAAAAATGTGTCATTCTTTTTGGGACTGACTAAAAAGGAAAGTAAGTCACATAAATTGGGACAGAGGGAGTAATAGTTTAGGTATGAAACTCACACTCCCAATAGTTTAGGTATGAAACTCAAAAAAAGGAGATAGTTTAGGTGTTTTTTTTATGCTTATCTCTTTTAAAATTTTAAATTTCTATTGGATGGAGTAGTTTGTTGAGGTATTTTAGTTCTTTTGAATTCTTCTTATGCAAATTTTCCACATATTATGTTTTTAAGTTGGCCATTTTTTTTTAGTAGGATTAAGTTGGCTATTTAAAGATATGCGTAATAAAAATATTGAGAGACAATTTCAATCAATTTTATTATTTTGGCGGAATGACCTGGGATACCCCTGTACTTGGCTCCGTTTGTCACTTGAATCCTTCGACTCATGGCTTTGCCAACCAAACAATGTTTGATTTTGGAAAAACACCATCATTATGGGAATGTACACGCGGTAGAAAAATTACGTCAATCCATTGAAATAACTTTAAGTTATTAAAAGTGTGTTATTTTAAACTGCTCTGACCATTGACCAAGCGTATGTGACGTTTATTTTGCCGAATCGGATGAAATGCACACGCGTTTAAAAGCAAGTGAAGACAATAATTTTAATTTTAAAAGATATTAAAACTAAAAAAAAATATAACAATTAAAAAGAAAAAAAATTCCCCATCTCCATAACTTCTTCTTCATCTTCCCATCTTGAATCATCCCACCCCCACCCCCTCCCTCGACCCTTCCTCTTCACCATCTCCCCTAATCCACCCACACATTTCTTCTACCTGTTCCCATACTCTACTTGTCATTTTTAATTGGGTCGGAGGTAATTGCTACTTCCTTATGAACGAAGAAAATGGCCGAAGAGTACATATGTTTGCTCACACAATCATTCACAACACCTCGTAGCCTCTCTATTTCTTCTTCACTCATTGTACTATTTGTCTACCAATTTCTCTTTGATTGTGACGTTTGAATTCAAAATTGGTTATTTGAGAGTTCTAGAATGATTGGGGAGAAGGCTGTTGATACGGATTTGGGCGGAAGAAAAAGGACAAAAGAGTGGGAGGTTCTTGTTTGTGAAATGGAGACGGAATTTTGATGGGTCTTTGAAAAACATGTCTAATGTTTTCAAAATTGAAGGCAATTTTATCTATAGCATTTTAGATGATTTTCACTGTAGTGACCCATCTTCTAGCGCCCTTCTTCTCTCTCATCCTCCATTTTAGTCACTTTCTCACTACCATAAAGTAACAAAATTTATAGTAAAATACTTTAACAAGACTTGGGTTGTCTCTAATTTCCTCTTCAACACAAAAAAATTACAACGAAAGAAAGGGGGGGGGGGAGGAGGAGAAGAGAAGATAATATCTAAATAGCAAAATAGATGGAAAAGCTTAGAAGAGAAGATAAAATGGAAGAATTGGAAATACTACAAATTATTCTAGTTAATGGAAGAAATCAAGTAAGGAAGGGAAGAGTCACCATGAACATGCTATTTTTGGAGATGAGTTTGAGATTTTCTTTTTTTAGAAAATAGAATTTGTAATGATAAAAACATTACAAATTCATGATGATTTATATATGATGTGGCAATTTTATCTGATTTGGATAGTGATGTGTTATCTACATTAGCGCGATTGAGAGACACACATGGTCAGATGGGTTTAAAATTACACGTTTTAATAACTCTAAGTGTTCAGTTGGCAAAATCATGGGTAGAAGGGTCCAAGTGACAAACGAAGCCAAGTACAGAGGTTTCTCAGGTCATTTCGCCTAATATTTTTGTTGCTCCACCATATACCTACCCATTTGTTGATGATTCCCATGTTCACATTACTTTGTTGTAGTGTTGCCACATCAAACATAATAACAACAACATACCTAGTGAAATCCCACAACTGAGGTCTGGGGAGGGTAGAATGTACGTAGACCTTACCACTACCTCAGGGAGGTAGAGAGGCTGTTTCCGAAAGACCCTCGGCTCAACTGCAACAAATTCCGGTATAAAGAAGAAGGAGAATTGAAGAGAATATAGCAAATAACAAGGAAACACAAACGTCTACCAGAGAGGAGCCAAGACAACAATAAATCAAGTGATAGTCGAAACACCATAAACAACATACTAGGATAGATTATTTAAAAGGCAATAATAAACAATGATAAAATAGAAAAAAACAAGAACTATAATACAACTAATACCATCGCAAACACCAGCCACTCTAAGCAAGACAACACTACACTACCTATAACCTTCAACCCTAATACGTTCCCTCAACCCCTCTTATCTAGAGTCATATCCTCGGTAATCTGAAGTTGTGTCATAACCTGTCTTATCAGCTCTCCCCAATACTTCTTCGGCCTACCTTTGCCTCTCCTCGT
>JAJONR010011873.1:0-15107 GCA_029582245.1 Solanum etuberosum | reverse complement strand
ATTCTCTCTCTAGAAAGAAGAAGAAGAAGAAGAAGAAGAAGAAGAAGAAGAAGAAGAAGAAGAAGAAGAAGAAGAAGAAGAAGAAGAAGAAGAAGAAGAAGAAGAAAAAGAAGAAGAAGAAGAAGAAGAAGAAGAAGAAGAAGAGGGTTCAAGCTAGATTAAGTCTCCAATCTTCCAAGATTTTTGAGGGCTTTGTAAGCAAGGTATGATAGCTCTTCATCCATAGACATCTTCCAACCATGGAGTTCCCTAGAATTCCCCAATTTGATGAAGAATTCCCCCAATTCAATTTAGGGTTTCTTCAATATTTTTTGTTATGATGTATGTTGATCTAATTGAGTGGATATTGATTGTTTATGATTGAATTAGTAGTGAATTATTTTATTATGATGAAATTACATGTTTTCTATGCCTAACCCTAGTCTAAATGATGAAATTGAAGTAATGTGGGTTTATGCCTTTAAAAGGGAAATTGAGGATTTAGAGATAATCTTCCAGGGTTGATGACATGTGTAGTAATTTCTTGAGAGTAAAAGCATATAGATATGAATTGAATGAGACTAAAGTATATATCTTGAATCATGATGAGTAAATGTTGGCTTTAAGCCTTTATGATGATATATGATTCGAATTGCTTAAGAATGAAGAGAATGTCTTGTGATCTAGGCATATGTGATGATTGTAAGAAGTAAAGCTTTGAGAGTAAGGCTTGTAGTTATAAATGTTGAATTCTAGGGCTTTGAGAGTAAAAGCTAATATGATGAATTATGTATATTAAGGCTTTGAAAGTGAAGCATGTATGATAATGGTAGACTAGTAGATAGAATTATCGTGGAAGGACTCTACCCACATAATCTACCTTATGTATGTATGAATGTATGAATGTGAAAGGCTTTCTCACATTGAATGATTCTAGGTTGAAAGGTTTGCTCACCTAAGATGAATCAAAGCATGCAAAATTATGATAGCTTGAAGTTGTGATATGGTATTCCTTCATGAATAGCTTGACTTGGTAAGAAAAGACCATGCATGTTAGCTTGAGTAGTAGATCTCATGGATAGCCTTGGATTGAGAAATCGTACCCTTCCTAAGGTTAGCTTGAACTAGCATAATAGAATGCTTGCATGATAGCATGAGTTGGTAGGGCCAAACTATTTCATTGGTAGCTTGGATTGAGAAATAGTACCCTTTCTTGAGCAGCTTGGACTTGCATGAGAGTGTGATTTTCATGATAGCTTTGTCTAGCATGATGAGGTGCTCTTTCTTGATAGCCTTGAATTGGTAAATCGTAACCATTCATAAGTAATGTATGTATTGAACTAGTAAAGAAGTACTTTTCTATGAATAGAAGATATAGCTAAAGAGGGACAAGTCCCTAATCAAAGTAGCATGATTATGATTAATCAAGGTTACTTCAAGGAAGTATCCTAATATGTTTTTATATGATATTTGCTTATATGATGTATGTTTAGCTTGGATTGTTTCTATAGTTGCCTTCCTTGATATGTTTGACTAAAGGTGAATGTTCCCTTGTCTATGAGAAATAAGCTAAGTATGAAATCAAAAGATGATAAATATGTATGATGGCCTAAGGTGGTACTTAGAATGGGTGAGATTTATGGGGTCTTATTCATGCATTGCACACGTATGCTTTGAGGTTACTTATGAAGTATTTCTCTTATGTTATGAAGATCTAAGTATTGATTATGCCTATGACTATGTTGTTATCTCTTATGCTTATAGCTTATGTCTTATGTTGGCTAATGCTTATGTTATGCTCTTGATGATGTTATGTTAGCTATCATATTTAGTACATTTTGTACTAACGCATATTCTTGCCTACATTCTTATCAAATGTAGGGTCCGACGATATTGGATTTCATCCCCATAGCTAGGATCATAGTAGAGCAAGGATCGAAGATTTGTGAGTCCTCATAGAATTCGAGGATATAGCCACCATTTCCTTTATGTTCTTTCATTTTATATTTAGACTATTGTATGGGCTGCGTCCCGAAGACATTTATGGTTTTAGATGGTTTGAGACAAGTGTTATAGACTTCCGCTCGTTTTTATAAAAGACTTCGATTGTATGGAAAATATTTTAAATTTCCACACCATTTTCTATTACTTTATGCTATGATATGCTAAGTGGCTTGTATGAGGTCCTTCAGGGTATTGTACGTCATGTTACGTCTAGGGTGTACCCCTGGGTCATGACAAACTTTGTATCAGAGCATAAGGTTTAGAATGCTTCTAGGATGTCTCAAAACGACGTCTAGTAGAGTCTTGTTCATAAGTGTGAAGCGCGCAACATTTATGAATGGGAAGCTATTAGATGATTAGGAAATCTCACTTCTCTAAGTCGTGCCATAGATTTTAACTCTATATGGTCTTTCTCCTAATCCTTACCCGATGGTCTACAGGATATGGCTAATACAAAGGGAAAATGCTAGAAGGAATGAGGAAGACATGGTGGATCAAGAAGCTCCTCCACAAGCTCTAATTCCTTTGGGTGAGAATGTGACTAATGCGGAGTTTAGGTTGGCTTTTCAAGTGTTGGCTCAAGCCGTGACGGCCCAAGCCAATAGAGAGGTAGTAGCTCCCATGAAACCAAATGTGGGTACGGTGGCTTCAAGAGTGAGGGACTTTACTAGGATGAACCCTTCCGAGTTTTATGGTTCAAAGATGGAGAAAGATCCCCAAGAGTTTATAGATGAGGTCCATAAGGTGCTAGATATTATGGGAGTTACCCCGGTAGAGAAGGCGGAACTAGCCGCTAACCAACTTAAGGGAGTTGCTCAAGTTTGGTTTAATCAATGGAAAGAAGCAAGATCGGTGGAAATGGGTCCCATAGAATGGGAAAGGTTCAAAAATGGTGAAAGTGGTCACAAAATGAGGAATTGTCCCAAGGCAAAGGCTAAAGGAAGAGAAGATGCTCCTAAGCAAAACCGGTTTTATGCACTTCAAGCTAGAGGTGCCATGAGTGTGCTCCCGATGTGGATCCCGATATGTTGATAGCTTCTTAATTGATTGTTTATGCTTTGTTAGATTTTGATGTCATTTTGTGATGTTTTGGTTGCACTCATATTATGCTCCTATGTGATTGTAGAACCCGTATAGTCAATTGTTAGTTCCCGAATGAGCCTATCCGAGAGTGGAAGGGGGGAAGTCTATGTCATAAGTTTTGGTTATGTCTTGTCTTAAATGTTGACTTTGAGGGTTTCATGTATCACCAAGTTAAGGTGAGGGAAAGGGGTTCAAGTGTTGACCAACTCCAAAGAGTTAGTTATCTTTTAAGATTGATCTTAGGTGTGGTTATTATGATTAGGGTGTTTAGATAATACCTAGATATGTTTGGTTAGTAGACTCTAGCAAGGGTAGTGTTATGGTATTAGATGATTCCGGACCATCTTTTGTGTTAGATATGAAAGTTAAGCAATGTATTGATCCGACCTTAGTAGAATTGAAAGAGACAGTGCTTAGAAAGTCCGTTGAGGCTTCCTCCCAAGGGGGAGATGGTGTGCTTAGATAGCAAGGTCATGGTGTGATCCAAATGTTTGTGACTTGGGCTTACTTGAAATATCCCACCCATGAAGGGTGTAATGAGTTTACTATGAAACGGAAGCTTAGTCCCCGTTTTGTAGGCCCATGAGAAACCTTGAGACATGTGGTTAGTGTGTTTATGAATTAGCTTTGCCTAGTGAGTGGCATCGGTGTATCCGGTTTTCCATGTCTCTAGGTAGAAAAGAGTGTGTTCGAGATCTGACACCCCTAGTTCCCTTAGAAGGTGAGGGAGTAGATGAAAGTTCTTCCCATGAAGGAGAGTTCCTTATGGTTAGCTCCTTGTTTAGAAAGGCATGTGTGTTTTATGTGTTACCATGATTTCTTTATATGCATGTTCATGAAAAAGCTTGAGCTTGAAAGAAATGACTTATGTGAATTGTTTCCCTGTGTTGTAGTGCATTAAGTAGAGCTGCCTATAGACTTCATGAGATGAGTTGATGAACATATTTAGATATGCTTTTTAAGATTGAATTGCATATGAGCTCCATGAAATTGTGTTGAGCATGATTTAGCCCGGAGATGGTAGCTCCTCCTTGAACATGAGTAGATGTTGAATTTCATGCATAATGGGTTGTTAGATGTAGTTCCTACTTCCTTGTGTTGCATTGAGTATGTTTAGCTTTCAGTTGAAGTTTGCTTCCTCGGTTGTGTGCATTTAGATGTGTTGCATGCAAGATGGGCTGCTAGTCTAGAGTCGTTTCCTTTAAGGGATGCCTAGAACGTCATTCGAGGACGAATGTACCCAAGGGAGAGATATTGTAACACCTCATACTTAAATAGAGGGTTTAGCATGTTAGAACATCAAGGTGCCACCCCTCAAGGGCTTCCAAGGCCCATGAAAAGGCCCCAAGGAAACTGCCCAAAAACAGTGACCCACGGTAGGACCCACACCCCGTGGGTGGGTCCACGCCTCGTGGGTGGGGTCCTAATTCAAGCCCTTGGTTGCCAACTTCCAGAACCCAAACCACGCTTGACCAGCACAGACCGTGGGTCCACCGACGGCCCATCAGTGTTCTCTCGTGGGTTGGGGCAGTTTGGGAAATTTGGTGGTTAAGTGAAGGGGCACTCTGGGTCTTTCCGATTTTAATTAGGACTAAATGGTGTCGTTTTACCCTAATCTTGACCACCTATATAAAGCCTTTAGACCCCTAAATTAAGCATTTAAGTCATTCTCTCAACTCACCAAAAAGAAAACCAATTCTCTCCCAAATATTCTCTCTCTAGAAAGAAGAAGAAGAAGAAGAAGAAGAAAAAGAAGAAGAAAAAGAAGAAGAGGAAGAAGAAGAAGAAGGGGGTTCAAGCTAGGTCAAGTCTCCAATCTTCCAAGCTTTGTGAGGGCTTTGTAAGCAAGGTATGATAGCTCTTCATCCATGGACATCCTCCATCCATGGAGTTCCCTAGAATTCCCCAATTTGATGAAGAATTCCCCCAATTCAATTTAGGGTTTCTTCAATATTCTGGGTTATGATGTATGTTAATCTAATTGAGTGGATATTGATTGTTTATGATTGAATTAGTAGTGAATCATGTTATTATGATGAAATTACATGTTTTCTATGCCTACCCCTAGTCTAGATGATGAAATTGAAGTAATGTGGGTTTATTCCTTGAAAGGGAAATTGAGGATTTAGAGATAATCTTCTAGGGTTGATGACATGTGTAGTAATTGCTTGAGAGTAAAAGCATATAGATATGAATTGAATGAGACTAAAGTATATATGTTGAATCATGATGAGTAAATGTTATCTTTAAGCCTTTATGATGATATATGATTAAAATTGCTTAAGAATGAAGCATGTGATTAGAATGTCTTGTGATCTAGGCATATGTGATGATTGTAAGAAGTAAAGCTTTGAGAGTAAGGCTTGTAGTTATAAATTTTGAATTCTAGGGCTTTGAGAGTAAAACCTAATATGATGAATTATGTATATTAAGGCTTTGAGATTGAAGCTTGTATGATAATGGTAGACTAGTAGATAGAATTATCGTGGAAGGACTTTACCCACATAATCTACCTTATGTATGTATGAATGTATGAATGTGAAAGGCTTTCTCACATTGAATGATTCTAGGTTGAAAGGTTTGCTCACCTAAGATGAATCAAAGCATCCAAATTATTATAGCTTGAAGTTGTGATATGGTATTCCTTCATGACTAGCTTGACTTGGTAAGACAAGACCATGCATGTTATCTTGAGTAGTAGATCTCATGGATAGCCTTGTATTGAGAAATCGTACACTTCCTAAGGTTAGCTTGAACTAGCATAATAGAATGTTTGCATGATAGCATGACTTGGTAAGGCCAAACCATTTCATTGGTAGCTTGGATTGAGAAATAGTACCCTTCCTTGAGTAGCTTGGACTTGCATGAGAGTGTGCTTTCCATGATATCTTGGTCTAGCATGATGAGGTGCTCTTCCTTGATAGCCTTGAATTGGTAAATCATAACCATTCATTAGTAATGTCTGTATTGGACTAGTAAAGAAGTACTTTTCTATGAATAGTAGATATAGCTTAAGAGGGACAAGTCCCTAATCAAAGTAGCATGATTATGATGAATCAAGGTTACTTCAAGGAAGTATCGTAAGTATGTTTTTATATGAGATTTTCTTATATGATGTATGCTTAGCTTGTATTGTTGCTATAGTTGCCTTCCTTGATATGTTTGACTGAAGGTGAATGTTCCCTTGTCTATGAGAAATAACCTAAGGATGAGATCAAAAGATGATAAATATGTATGATGGCCTAAGGTGGTACTTAGTATGGGTGAGATTTATGGGGTATTCATGCATTGCACACGTATGCTTTGAGGTTACTTATGAAGTGTTTCTCTTATGTTATGAAGATCTAAATATTGATTATGCCTATTACTATGTTGTTATCTCTTATGCTTATAGCTTATGTCTTATGTTGGCTAATGCTTATGTTATTCTCTTGATGATGTTATGTTAGCTATCATATTTAGTACATTTTGTACTAATGCATACTCTTACCTACATTCTTATCAAATGTAGGGTCCGGCGATATTGAGTTCCATCCCCGTTGCTAGGATCATAGTAGAGCAAGGATCGAAGATTCGTGAGTCCCCATAGAATTCGAGGATATAGCCACCATTTCCTTTATGTTCTTTCATTTTATATTTAGACTATTGTGTGGGCTGCGTCCCAAAGACATTTATGGTTTTAGATGGTTTGAGACAAGTGTTATAGATTTCCACCATTTTTATAAAAGACTTCGATTGTATGGAAAATATTTTAAATTTCCGCACCATTTTCTATTACTTTATGTTATGATATTCTAAGTGGCTTGTATGAGGTCCTTTGGGGTCTTGTATGCCATGTTACATCTAGGGTGTATCCCTGGGTCGTGACATATTATGTGTCTCTTGATTTATCGGTACATGTTTCTACTCCTGTTGGAGATTCTGTATTGGTAGATCGGGTGAACCAACTATGTATAGTTACCTTGATGGCATATGAAACTCATACAGATTTAAAGGTCTTGGATATGGTAGATTTTGATGTGATTTTTGGTATGGATTGGTTATCTCCTTATCACGCAATTTTAAATTGTCATGCCAAGACAGTTACATTAGCTATTCCTTGAATTCCTATAGTAGAATAGAGAGGTTCTCTTAGTCACCCTCCTAAAGGGGTGATATCATTTCTTAAGGCTCGTCACTTGGTAGAGAGAGGATGTTTGTCTTTCTTGGCGCACATTCGAGATACTAGTGTTGTGACTCCTATGCATGAGTCTATTCCAGTGGTGAGTGAATTTTCGAAGATATTTCCAACTGATTTACCAGGTCTTCCACCTGATCGTGATATTATTTGCATTGACGTAGAAACAGGCACTCAGCCTATTTCCATTCCTCCTTATCGCATGGTACCAGCTGAATTGAAAGAGTTGAAAGAGCAATTGCAGGATTTGTTGAGCAAGGGGTTTATTAGACCGAGTATATCTCTTTGGGGTGCTCCAGTGTTCTTTGTGAAGAAGAAAGATGGATCGATGCGTATGTGTATTGACTATCGGCAGTTGAACAAGGTAACCATCAGGAATAAGTACCTGATACCTCGTATTGATGATTTATTTGATCAGATGCAGGGTGCTTCAGTTTTCTCTAAGATTGACTTGAGATCCGGCTATCATCAGCTGAAGGTTAGGGCGGAGGATATCCCTAAGACAACTTTTCAGACACGTTATGGCCATTACGAGTATTTGGTGATGTCTTTCTGATTGACTAATGCCCCAGCAACTTTTATGGACTTGATGAACGGAGTGTTCAGACCGTACTTAGATTCCTTTGTTATTGTCTTCATAGATGATATATTGATATACTCCAACAGTAAGGAGGAAAACGAGCATCATTTGAGAATTGTGCTTGGGATTCTAAAGGAGAAGAAGCTCTATGCATAGTTTTCAAAGTGTGAGTTTTGGCTTAGTTCAGTAGCATTCTTGGGACATGTAGTATCCAAGGAAGGTATTATGGTGGATCCTAAGAAGATTGAGGCAGTTTGAGATTGGGTCAGACCTGCTTCAGTTACTGAGATTCGGAGTTTCTTAGGCCTTGCGGGTTATTATCGATGATTTGTAGAGGGGTTCTCATCCGCTGCATCTCCATTAATTAGATTGACCCAGAAAGAAGTGACTTTCCAGTGGTCTGACGAGTGTGAGGTGAATTTCCAAAAGCTTAAAACTCTATTGACTACTACTCTGATTTTAACTCTACCCGTGGAGGGAAAGGGTTTTATTGTATATTGTGATTCTTCTCAGATTGGTCTTGGTTGTGTATTGATGCAGAAGGGGATGGTGATAGCTTACGCTTCGAGGCAGTTGAAGATTCACGAGAAGAACTACCCAACTCATGACTTGGATTTGGCGGTTGTAGCGTTTGCATGAAGATTTGTAGGTATTACCTTTATGGGGTACATTGTGAGGTGTTCACGGATCATCGTAGTCTCCAGTATATATTCAATCAGAGGGATCTCAATTTTAGGCAGCGGAGGTGGTTGGAGTTGCTCAAAGTCTACGACATGACTATTCTTTATCATTCGGGTAAGGCAAATGTGGTAGCAGATGCCTTGAGTCGAAAGGCGGTAAGTATGGGTAGTCTAGCCCGTTTACAGGCTGGCGAGCGTCCTTTAGCTAGGGATGTCCAGTCCTTTGCCAATAGCTTTGTGAGGCTTGATATTTCAGAATCTGGTAAGGTTTTGGCTTATGTGGAGGCTAGGTCATCCTTGTTGGAGCAAATTCGTACTCAACAGTTTGATGATGGTGATTTATGTACGATTCGAGACAAAGTGTCAAGGGGAGAAGCCAAGGATGCAATTCTTGATAGTGAGGGATTTTTGAGGATAAAAAGTCATATTTGTGTTCCTCGGATAGGTGATTTGACTAGACTGATCATGGAGAAGGCACATAGTTCGAGGTACTCTATTCATCTGGGGGCTACTAAGATGTACCGTGACTTGAAGCAGCATTATTGATGGTGTCGCATGAAGAGGGACATAGTAGATTTTGTATCTCAGTGTTTGAATTGTCAGCAAGTGAAGTATGAACACCAAAAGCCTGGAGGTGTAACTCAGAGGATGCCCATACTAGAGTGGAAATGGGAGCGTATTGCTATGGACTTTGTGGTAGGGTTGCCACGTACCTTGGGTAGGTTTGATGCTATATGGGTCATCGTGGTTAGATTGACTAAGTCTGCACACTTTGTACCAGTTCAGACTACCTTTAATTCAGAGAAGTTAGCCAAGATCTATATTCGAGAGATAGTTCATTTGCATGGGGTTCCTATTTCTATTATTTCAGATCGTGGCACACAATTTACATCTCATTTTTGGCGGTCTATGTAGAAGGAGTTGGGCACTCGAGTGGATCTTAGTACAGCCTTTCACCCTCACACTGACGGTCAGTCTGAACAGACTATTCAGGTTCTTAAGGACATGTTGTGGACGTGTGTGATCGACTTTGGTGGTCACTGGGATCAGTTCTTTCCATTAGTGGTGTTTGCTTACAATAAAAGTTACTATTCGAGCATTGAGATCGCACCATTTGAGGCTTTGTATGGTAGGAGATGTCGATCTCCAATTGGATGGTTAGATGCATTTGAGGTTAGACCGTGGGGCACAGATTTGTTGAGGGAGTCCTTGGACAAGGTTAAGTTGATCCAAAATAGATTTCTCATAGCTCAGAGTAGGCAAAAGAGTTATGCAGATCGGAAGGTTCGTGAGTTAGAGTTCATGATTGGAGAGCGGGTTTTATTGAAGGTTTCGCCCATGAAGGGTGTGATGAGATTTGGAAAGAAGGGCAAGTTGAGCCCAAGGTATATTGGTCCTTTCGAGATTGTTGAGCGTATAGGTGAGGTGGCGTATGAGTTGGCTTTGCCACCTGGTTTGTCGAGTGTTCACCCTGTATTTCATATTTTGATGTTGAAAAAGTATCATCAGGGTGGTGCTATTGTGATTCAATGGGATTCAGTGTTCCTTGATTACAATTTGACTTTTGAGGAGGAGCCGATAAGCATTTTGGATAGGCAAGTCTGAAAGTTGAGGTCGAAGGAGATTGCTTCAATAAAGGTTCAATGGAAGCATCGTCCGGTGGAGGAGGCTACATGGGAGACCGAGTCACACATAAGGAGTAGATATCCTCATCTTTTTGAGCGTTCAGGTGCGTTCTATTCTTTTACCGTTCGAGGACGAACGTTTGTTTAAGTGGTAGATGATGTAATGACCCGCTAGGTCGTTTTTAGAACTAGGACTATTTTGACTCTTCCCATAAAATTTTAAATAAAAATTTTGGACTATTCAGTAACTACGATTAGTTAGTTAGCAGGTATTAACTAAATAAATAAATTTTCTTTTTAGTTGGTAGTTAATGGGTCAAGTCCATAATTTATTTAATATCCTTACTACTTGGCCCATGTATGAAATTAAACTAAGTAAAGAGGGGTTAATAATTTCTGAGTCATAACTCAGAAACAACAAAAAGAAAAAAAACTCAAAATAATAACAATAGAGCAGAGAGCACGATTAGCTACAGGGTTATACGCCGGTTTCCAGGTAAAGCACTCCAAATTTGTTTAATCTTTGTATATTGTAATTGTATTATGTACCTATAGTAATATATAGTAATTCTTTCTAAATAGGAAGTAATTAGGTTGTATGTTATTTTTGTTTGGTAAGGGTAGGAAAGAAACTGAATGGCTTAAGTAATGATTCTATATAAGTGACTAAATTTTTTTATGATAAGTTAATGTTATAATTTCCTTGGGATGAATATGCAGTGAGTGACGTGGTTGATTTTTGAATTGAGAAAAAAATGGAAAGTGGAATACATGTGATAATTGATAATGTTTCTTTGGACTAGGGTAGGAAAAAAATGTTTGTCTATTAAGGATAATCATTGAAAAATGATTATGTATACTCATTGGACAATGGATAATCATTGGCTAATATTTGGAGTATCTGATGGTTGGTTAAGATTAGAAAATGTTCCCTCGAGTTATATACTGCATAAGAATTTAAGTTCTGATAATGTTGGTTTATATAATTGAACAATGGGTGTGTTGCATTATATAAATATTACTAGAATTATGTTATTTGGAAGGACTAAGACTTAATCCTAGATTTCAAATTTAGCAAATATGATTTTGACATATAAATTATATCAAAATTAGGAGTTTGATTAGAGATATGAGTGACTTTTTGGGTCTAGGATAGACATATAATAATATGGGTGTCTAAGAACCCGCGTGCTTACAAATATTCCATAATTGGGAGATTGGGAACGTTCTGAAGCTTTGCAAAAGGGAAGGAAAAATCTTGAGGATTTGTAGCACGTGTTCGACTTTCAAGGTATGTTAAGACTTTCAGACTTCGTTGAAAGACGTTTTTCTAATTAAAGATTAAAAATAGAATAGACCATGGGTAAGGGCGAAAGCTGGGGGTCTCGTACCAATGGTGTGACGGGCATTGGTACGAGTAACAGTGATATAAAGGGAAAGTTTATTACTATAAAAAGTGGATTGTTATCCGAGAATGCCAAAGCATATGGGCATTAGCTGATGTATTATTGACTTGAATTCTTTTAAGTGATTGTGTTTCTTTATTGAACCCGTCTAATTGTGATAGTTGAGATGGTTATGTATTATGTTGATATTTGATTGACTGAGATGCATCATCATCCCCTTTATTTGAAATCATATTGTGCACATGCATTGACATGAGGTTGAGTATAAGTTGGGCACGTGGAGATCGTCTGTGCTGGGATGGTGAGATATTAAGATTATAATTAGGGCACATGGAGATCGTCCGTGCGGAAATTATTTGATTTTATGATAGTGCGTTGAGATCGTCCGCACAAACACGTGGAGATCGTCCATGTCGGTATATAGACCTCGCGAGTCTCTCATGGGTCATGAACTCTCGATGTATTTTCGAGGAGTATCATGTATATACGGTTGAGAGAGTACTTGGCATCTAAGGCATATCATTTCATGGTGTCACATTGCATTGCATCTCATTATATCATTTATTCTTGTTGATTACGTCCTTTAGTGGTGGTTGTACATTATGTGAAGTTGATTTATCCTTATTTGATGAAACTTGTCTGGTAAGTATAATATAGACTTGTGTAAGTAAAGGACTGATTTTCTTATATAAACTCATGTCACTACTTCTTCGTTGTCGATCTATGAGATATACTGGGTATTCGTGGTTTCGTACTCACACTACACTTGTTGCACTCTTTGTGGTGCAGATTCGATTCCGAGTACGAGCACCTCTCGTGGAGCTTTCTAAGTCTGAGCTTGGACTATCTTGGAGTTGTGGTGAGCTGCTTGGTTATTCCACAGCCCACACCTCCCTCTATTTTATGGTTTATTCTGTTGCTTTTATTTTTAGACAGGATATCTCTTATGTTTAGGCTTGTCATTTTAGTTTTAGACATGCATCGTATTTTAGAAGCTCTTATACTTATGATATCAATTCTTAGGTGGTATTTTAATTTTTTCGCATTTCGTATTTATGAAGGACTTAGTGTTGGAGATATTCTACTCGTTGTTTACTTTTCACCTTTGTTACTTATTTAAATTGATAAAATTAGGGGGTTGGCTTACCTATCGGTTGGGAACATAGGTGCCATCACGACATGTGAATTTGGGTCGTGACAATTATAATTTCGGGATACCAGTTATATACAAACTACATACCAATTGGATTCAAATTTAAACAGTTTTAGTTTGAATATTAATTAGAAACCAAATGAACACCAATTTAGAGTACATGAAATAAAAGTGCCATATAATTGGTACCCAAATTGTATATGATTGGCATCCAATTCATATCTGATTGGTATTTTTTACTTCATAATCTAAGTCAAAAATTAAAAAAAATTAAAAATGTATAAAGTCGGTATCCAACCTGTATAAATATTGAAAGAAATGAATCTGACAATGTAAAACAGTGATCATTATATTTTGTACCAACCTCAGTTACATCCTGTTTTATTTATTTTTTCAAGTTGGACATCGGATGGATACCAAATTAATACTAATTGTAAATTAAATTACCTTAATCAGTGTAGATTCAATTTAAAAAATGTATGAAGTTGGTATCCAACATGTATAAATATTGGAAGAAATGAATATGACAATGTAAAACAGTGATCATTATATTTTCTACCAATTTCAATTACATCTTGTTTTATATTTTTTTGGAGTTGGACACCAGATGGATATCAAATTAACATTCATTATAAATTACATTACATAATATCAGTGTGGATTCAGTTGCATACCAAATGGATACCAATTGCATACCATAATTACCTAATAAATTACTCAATAAATATTTTTGAAAAACAATGAATACACTGTCACAATCAAAACAAAACATGAGTCTAAAAGACAAAATAAAAAATAATAATTTTGTCACAAACAAATAAACTATAATTTTTTGGCGTAGGGTAATTTGAACATGTCTTCTTGTTGTGGCCCTCTCGACAACATGTACTGCAAGTAACTTTAGACCTTTTGAATTTCACATCAGCAAACCCCTTTCAGCGTTCAAATTGTGGTATTCCTACCGTTCTTTTTGAACCAGGTGGCATCAATCTAGGCTCAGAAACATAACTTGGTATATCCCATGTACTCTCGCATGGGAGAGGTTAAACAGGGATCGCATATGCATCATCAAAATTCTTTAAGCAATAAAAGGGAGAGCAATAATATGTTTCATGCAGTCTTTTGTACCTAAGAACTGGCATTCCATGCCTGCACGGTATCTCATCATTTTGAAATCGACTACAACTACATTTATTGGTTCTTATGCACACTATGTACCGCTTTGGTCCATCCACAACAGCATGCAAATAAATTGTTGATGGTATTACCTAACACACAAAAATAATTGGGTTTAAACATAAATATTTTCAAGTTTATCCAGCATAATAAATAAAGAAAAAATCATACCCTCATACTGGTGGACAAAGCAACACTTTTCTTGAGCTTAAGATCATATTTTTTTGTCCGCTCTGATCTAGTTTTTGCAGCCTCCTCGTTGTGCTTATGAATCCATGTTTTAATTGTTATCCTCATAAATTCAAGAAGTGATACGACTGGCAACCTCATTGCTAACTTGTTAACATTATTTAAAGATTCAGCTATGTTTGAAGTCATCGTCCATGTTTGCTTACATTTTGAATGAGCGCTTGACCACTTGCTATACCCGATATCGAATAAATAACCTCTTATCCTTGGGTCTATCTGGTCTATTCTTGACATAAACTCCTCAAATTGTTGTATTGTATATACCTTTGCCATGAAAAAAAAAAGTTTCTTCAAATCTTCAGTATTCCTATGGAAGTTCTTCAAAACATTGCAGCATAAGTGCCATATGCAAGCATAATGTTCCAATCCAGGATATACTCTTGCAGTTCCTTATTATATGCTCTCATTTTTATCTAACATAAAACACATGTGTTTCCTTTCTCCATATGCGTCCCTAAATCTTTCAAAGAACCAGGTCCACGATGCATCATTCTCAGAATCCACTATGGCGTAAGCAAGTGAAAGTATATGACATGATGCATTATTAAAAAAAATATCATACAGATTGGAAACACAACTTATATCATAATTATATTTGCATATAAATATCAAGATTCAAATAATACCTCTTGGATCCATTGTGGTTGCGGTCAACATTGTCCCATCATATGTGCCTCTTAAGGCTGCCCCATCAACCAATACAACTGGCCTACAATACTCCCAACCCCCAATAGATGCAACAAATGCATATAAGAAGCTCTCACCTTCTTTTCTTTTCAAGCTCAAAACAGAACCAGGATAGGTCTTGTAACACCCCAGAAATTTTTTGAGCTAAGACTCAAACCATCCTTCATTGAGAGTAGGATTTTACTGAGGAATTTAAAATTTTTTAAGTGTTAAGGTCACTAGATGTAGCACCTTGAGTTCCAAAAAGAACTAAATTGGAAATAGCAAAATCTGAAATTTTGCAAGTTATGCTTAAGTTATGAGTTTTG
>JAJONR010011872.1:0-15561 GCA_029582245.1 Solanum etuberosum | reverse complement strand
TTCTTTCCATACTTTTTGTTTTTCGAGACCTTTGCACTAGCAAGATGAAGGAGATTGGTAAAGAGGATGATGAACTATATTCCTACTCAATCACCTTACTCATGATCAGTTACAATATACTTCATGTGTGGTAAAAGAGAATGATACCATTGAACTACATATACTAGAGTCGTAGCACAAGAGGCTAGGTCAGATGTCATCTCACATGTTAAGCAAGTTGTTTTCTGTTAGTACTGAAACTTTTAACAAGTCCTTGAATAACTGTAGTGTGTACTATGCAAAGCAGACAAGAGCTGCATTTCTAGTAAGTAACATCAAAAGTAGTGATTGTTTTGATTTAGTTCATATGGATGTTTTGGGATCATATAAAAATTCTACTTTTGATGGCAATAAATATATTTTTATAATAATTGATGACTTTGCTAGAATGACTTAGTTATTTTTGTTGAAAAACTAGTTAGATGTTTGTGTGTCTTTACAATACTTTCTACAAATTGTTGATACTCACTTTGGAAAAATAGTGATCCATGGACCTTGTGGTGAACTAAATTCAGCAAGTTCTTGTATGAAAAAAAGGCTATTGTAAGTTTAAGTATCCAAAAGAGCTTACTGATGAAACAACAAAAGGAAAAAGTTCATATCTTATTTATATAAGACGCAATACAGGAAACTATGTGGAGATAAGAAAACATCTCCTTGACAATTCGTGGGTTGTCCCTTATAATTCGTTTTTATTATCCAAATATAGTTGTCATATAAATATTGAGATTTGTTCAGATATTAAGGTAGTTAGATACATTATAAGTACATATGCAAAGTACATGATAAAATCACATTTCAGATTCATACTAATGATACAAATATAAAAATTGATGAGATAAAAGAATATCAATCGGCTAGATAGGTTTATTCACCTAAGGCAGCATGGCGTATATTTGCTTTTAGTATCAATGAAATGTCTCCAAATGTATACCATCTTCACCTACATCTTAATGGACAACAACTTGTTTCATCCAAAAGAACTGATAATATTAGTAAAATTATAAATAATCCAATGATCCAAAAAACAATGTTAACTGAATTTTTGTAATGAACACAATAAACGACACCGCTAAAAGTTTAAACTTATCATATCAAGAATTTCTTGAATATTTTGTGTGGTCAATAGTGGATAAAATGTGGACAATTCATATGCGTGGACATGCTATTGGATGTGTCGTGACTTGTCATCCCACTGAAGGAGAAAGATATTACCTTATATTATTTTTAATGAACACAAGAGAATAAAAATCATAACAAGATTTTCTAACGGTAAATGACAAACCTCGCACAACATTTAAAGAGGCAGCTGAAAAAATAGGATTTCTACTTTCAAATAATAATTTAATAGAATGCATGTCCGAGGCATCAGATTATCAAATGTCAACAAGTCTAAGACATTTGTTTGCTATGTTCTTGATCTACTGTAGCCCAAGTAATCCAAAAGAATTATGGAAAATTTTTGAAATATCCTTATCAGAGGATTTTGTGAGAATTTCAAACATTAGTACAAAGGAAATTCGTTATAGGGTGTTAAAGCATATTATTAATGATATTCTTCATTAAGTTTGTCGTGATATTAATGAATTTAAACTAATTTCTGAAATAATTAAAGCATCTACGCTAGCAAAAGAAGCTAGAGACATTTTGTTTGAAAGAAATATTACAGTTAGTGAAGATGATCTGCTCCTACAAAATAAATTAAACATTGCACAACGAAGAGCTTACAATGTAATCCTAGATAGAATATTTTCAAATAAACCAGGTACATTCTTTATAGATGGCCCTGGAGGAACTGGTAAAAGCTTCTTATATCACGCATTATTAGAAACTGTAGGATACAGAGGATTTATAGCTTTAGAAACTGCAAATTCAGGTGTCGCATCTTCACTCCTTTCAGGTGGTCGAACTACTCATTTCTGTTTTAAATTTCCAATCAATATCCATGGAAAGTTCAGTTTAACATCAGATAAAGTTCTCTGACATCTTTAATTCGTGATGTAAAACTTATAATATGGGATGAAATTTCAATGGCAAAAAAAGAAATAGTTGAAGTTTTTGACTTACTTTTGAAAGATTTAATGGAAACAAGAATACTATTCGACGGAAAAGTTGTTGTTTTTAATGGTGATTTTAGGAAAACTCTTCCCGTTGTTCGTAGTGAAAAAAGAGAAGAATTTATTCGTGAAAGTCTGTTATGATCTCAAATTTGGAACAAACTTGAAAAATTACAACTACTAGAAAATATGTGTGCAAAGACAGATGCAGCCTTTTGTGAATACTTAATGAGAATATGGAACCGAAAGGAAAATTGATAAAGGCAAAATTGAAATTCCCCATTCTCTAATCATTCCATTCATGAATGAAAAAGATTCATTAAACCTTTTATTTAAAGTTACTTATCCAAATGTGTGCACCTCTTACTCATTTCATAGATTCTATACTACACAATCATTCGTAGTCACAACCCTAGCACAAAGGATATTAGCTACTCATAATCGATTCTCAAAATTTGAATGTTCAATAATCATAAGATAATTCAAAAGATGAAAAAGAGTAGGACGGAATCCTAATATTGGAAGAGAAAGTCGTCCAAGTCTTTTCCTCCAAAAACCAGAAAAAGAATAATTTAAAATAATAAAACGAGTTTATTTATAAGCTGGAAAATCGCGGTAAAATCTGGGCCAACAGGTCCGCGACATGGAGTCGCTACAAACCTTCAAATTTCTTTAGCCTTGTCTTCTCCGCAACACAGAGTGGATACGAAGTTCACTGGTTCGCCAACTTCTTGAGCCCCTTTTTAAATTTCTAGCTCTGCGACACAACGCTTATATGGAGCGGGGTCCTATCTTATCAACTCTCCCTTTACTCTTTCGAGGCTTGCCTATTTTGATTTTGCGCGCCCGTTTCACATCTAATTCATTTCTTTGCTCATTTCACGCGCCTTCCAAATACCTAATCACATGGGTTAGTTCAAACGCATAAACAAGACTCAAACCTTATCAACATAATGGGACTTTGCTCTCAAACTTAGCTAAAGTATGAGTTTCATTTGGTTTGTAGGCATATAAATATGCACAAGATCATGGCACTATAAATAATTATCCCTTTGGAGTTATCTTGAATGTGCATGCTCAGATTCTTAAAGACATAACAAGAAATTTGAAGTGCCCATAACGGGTCCTAAATGTTGTCTTTGGGATATCATCTTCTCTAACTTTCAATTGATGATAGCCAGATCTGAGGTCTATCTTAGAGAAACAAGTGGCACCCCGTTGAACAAGTCCTCGATTCTAGGTAGGAGATACTTATTCTTCATGATGACTTGGTTCAACTGGCGATTATCGATACACATTCTACGAAAATCATCTTTCTTTAGCACGAATAGGACTGAGTACCCCAAGACGAAATTTGGTCTAATGATACCCTTATTAAGGAGATCTTTTAACTACTATTTTAACTCAGCTGGAGCTATTCTTCATAGTTGAATATATATGGGATGAGTACCATGAAGGACATTTATTACAAATTATATTTTCTTATCAAGAGAGACTCTGGGAAGATCATCATGAAAGACTTCTGGGAACTCATTCATAACTGTACTGATTGAAGAGGTGGTGTCTCAATGTCACACCCCGAGTCTATACCCTGGACGTGGCCGGCACTCGAGAACCATTGTTGGTCCCAAGTGAACCCTTGACCTGGCTCAAGTCTCAGCGGAAGACTTACTCAATATAAGATGAACTCAAAAGTACAACTTTAACTCAAATGCATAACTCAAAATATCATAAAATATTCAACTAGCCCGAAATAGGAAACTCAAGTCTTTAAAACATTAACATCTGAAATGAAAAAGACTCATGAACTACTACTATCTATCTATCTATAAAGCCTCTACTAACTGAGATGGACGTCGGGATAAGACCCACGACATCCTAATAACAAAACTGAAATGATAAAACATAAATGAGGAATCCTCCGGAAGTAAGGAGTCTCACCAAACAACTCTGGAACTGCAACTGGATCAACGAAGCGCTGATTGATGATCCTGATTACCTGTATCTGCATCATGAAAGATGCAGGCCAAATGGCGTCAGTACATGGAATGTACGAGCATGCAAGGGGAAATCTAAAACATGATATAAGCTTGAACTGGAACTGAAGAAATAACTTACCTCGTCTCAACTCAATCTCAACTCATTTTAATATGAAAGCAATAACAATAATGTGATATAAAGAAAACCTTTTAAAACAGTAGGTAACAACTCAATGTATTGGAAAATACAATATAACTCAGTTTGTATGTAAAAATACAAAATAAACTCTATTTGGTAGATTCTCTAACCGACAACCATCACTATGAGCTATGTGATGATACAGCGTCCCGCCCACGCTGCCAGAACTGTCTTATACCTTGTCGGGGTATAGAACTCCACAACTAAGTGGATCCACTAGTCTATGCTTAGAAAACAATAAGGAATCATCTAAAAAGTATGACCATTTCTATCCACGTTGGCTACATGGTTTATGGGGGCTGTGAGTTGTTAGAACTCTCCCCTATATCGGTGCTCAATACTACTCCCAAAATATAACTTAGCTCATATGTTTTTACAAAAATACTTCCTCTTCCTCAACTTTGAGATTATTACTCAAAAGGTTTCTCTTAAAAGAGATAGTACTCAAAACTCCTCATGAACTCTTTCAGAAATCGGTGTTTCCTCTCATCTTAAATGTAGAAATATTTACTCTTGGGAATACTTAGTTCCCATATATCATTTTAAAGAAAATGAACTCAAATCTACTCTTCCTCAAACTAAAATGCTCAAGTCTTAAAACAAGTTTAAAAGATTGTAAAAAGACTTCTTAAAATGACTCGAAGAACTCTCAAGACTTTACTTTTAGTTGTACCTTGAATTTGAATTATGGATTCAAGGTTATGATTCATGTTATGGATGAATTCTCGATGTTTAGAAGTAGTTTAGAGTAGTTAGAATCAATAGGGAGTAAAGGTATACTTTAAAAGAACTTAGACGGAGCAAACAACGGAAAAAAGATGGGGGCAGGTGACCCTGGCGTACAGTTGGTGCGGGGTGACAGCCCCTAAACATCAGAGACCTGTTTGTGGCGCACTGTTGGGGAGCCTCCCCATCCCCTCAAGCGCATCTGGGGGGGCCGCCCCAGAATTTTCAGACGAATTTTCTTTCTCGTTTTCTGACCCTAATTCATCTAGAATCGATTTCTTTTCTCAAATTCTCCTTAGATTCAATTACCCAATACAAATACACGAAAATGTACTCAAAAACAACTCTCAAACTCAATCCAATTATCTAAAGAACTCATCAAACCCATCCTAATTCAAGAATGAAAGCAATACTTCAAGAACACACATCAAGAACTTAAATCTTTCAATCTTTATGGACGAATTCGAATAAGTAAATCATGATTGGCGTATGGGTGAACGAACCCAACACTATGAGAACTCACATACCTCTTAGGGATCAAATCCTTGGCGAAACAACCTTCGATCCTCAAGAAATTTTGATGAATGCCTTGAATCTCCCCTCCTTTCTCCTCTTTTCTTTTCTTCAACTCTTTTCTAAAACCCTAAGTGTGAATTAGGATTGTAAAACTGAACCAAATCAGTTTAGACCCCTAAAAACTTACTAAAAAAAAATTAATCTGATTGGGTAAGGAAAAGTCCAAAATACCCCTCATATTTTCAGGTAACTTTCCTTAACTGGACAACCTGACTTCAAATGGACATATCTCCCTCATACAAGCTCGAAATTTAGCAAACTTGGTGGCATTGGAAAGAGGATTCAAAGACCTTTCATTTGGTATCTTATGGGCCACCTAACTCATCCTATACTGAAAGTTATGGTCATTTGAAGTTGATCCAAAACTCACAACTTAAGCATAACTTGAAAATTTTCAGATTTAGCTATTTCCAGTTTAGCGCTTTTCTAAATTTAGCTCTTTCTAAGGCGGGATGTTACAATATCTCCCCCTTGGGACCATTCGTCCTCGAATGAGATCACTCTAAAGTAAAACCAAGGGTGGAAGCATCTAACACTCAACTCAAACACTCAACATGCAAATTAACACATCATTTCAACTTAAAAAGTACCAAGAAAAGAATTAGTACCTTCATTGGGAATTTCTCCGTGCTCAAAGAGATGTGGATATCTCTTCTTCATATCCCCCTCAGCCTCCCAATTAGCTTCCTCAACAAACTGATTCCTCCATAAGACCTTGACTGATGCTACCTCCTTGGTTCTCAACTTGAGAACCTGACGATCTAGAATCTGAACGGAAATATCCTCGTAAGATAGGCTATCCATACCAATATTTTCAGTCGGTATAATAAGTGAAGGATCGCCCATACTTTTCTTTAACATTGAAATGTGGAATACCGGATGGACTGCTGCTAATTCTGGCGGTAGCTCCAACTCATAGGCTACATTGTCAATCCTCTTGGATATCATGTAAGGGACAATATACCAGGGACTGAGTTTCCCCTTCTTACCAAATCTCATAACACCCTTCATGGGTGAAACCTTCCAGTAAACCCAATCATCCACCTGAAACTCTAAGTCTCTTCTCCTAACATCGGTATAGGATTTATGACGACTCTGCGCTGTTTTCAACCTTTCTTGAATAGTCTTTACCTTTTCCATAGCTTGATGAACCAAATCTGGTCCTATCAACCCAGCTTCACCAACCTCAAACCATCCAATAAGAGATCTGCATCTTCTTCTATAAAGAGCCTCATAAGGAGCCATCTAGATGCGAGAGTAATAACTATTGTTGTAAGCAAACTCTATGAGAGGTAAGTGATCATCCCAACTACCCTTGAAATCGATCACACACGCCCTCAACATATTTTCTAAAGTCTGAATTATACGCTCTGCTTGACCATCAGTCTGAGGATGAAAAGCAGTACTCAAATTTACCTTGGAACCCAAACCTTTCTCGAAAGACTTCCAAAATGGTGCGGTGAATTGCGCACCTCTATCTGAAATAATGGACACCGAAACTCCATGAAGTCTGACTATCTCTTGAATATATAACTTGGAATAATCCTCTACTGTAAAAGTAGTCCTTACTGTTAAGAAATGGGTTGATTTAGTCATTCGATCTGCAATCACCCAAATTGAATCATACTGCCTGCGAGACTGCGGTAAACCAGTAATAAAATCCATATTGATCATCTCCCACTTCCATTCCCGAATATCTATATTTTGATCCATACCATCGGGCCTCTAGTGCTCTACCTTTACTTGTTGGCAATTCGGGCACTTAGCAACGAACTCTACAATACCCCTCTGCACTATTCCACCAATAAACCTCTCTCAAGTAACGATACATCTTTGTGGAACTAGGATGGATAGAGTATCTGGAGCTATGAGTTTCCTCCATGATCCTCTCTTGAAGTTCATCCACCCTTGGTACACACAATCTACCTTGATACCTCAATACACCATCTCCCCCATGTTCAAAAGCCATCACTTTCTGCTTATGAACATTTGCCTTCAATTCAAGAAAAACAGGGTCTTGGTCTTGTTTCTCTTTCACTTCAGACACTAATGATGATTCAGCCCCATTCATCACCAGTACTCCTCCTTCATTGGAATCCATTAACCGGATTCCTAATCGTGCAAGTCTGTGCACATCTCTGGCTAATTCTTTCTTGCCTTCCTCAACATGAGCAGTACTTCCCATAGACAACCTGCTTAAAGCATCTGCAACCACATTAGCCTTACCTGGGTGATATAGAATACTCATGTCATAATCCTTAAGCAACTACAACCACATCCTCTATCTGAGATTAAGCTCTTTCTGACTGAATACATACTGAAGACTCTTGTGATCGGTGAACACCATATAGATAGTGACGCCATATTTTCAAAGCAAATACTACAACAGCCAACTCTAAATCATGGGTTAGGTAATTCCTCTCGTGAATCTTAAGCTGTCTGGAGGCATAAGTTATAACCTTGCCATTCTGCATCAATACACAACCCAGTCCAACTCTGGACGCATCACCATATACCACAAAACCTTGTGTACCTTCTGGTAAGGTCAATACTGGGGCAGTAGTCAACCTAGTTTTCAATTCCTGAAAGTTTTTCTCACAAGCTTCAGACCATTGAAACTTAGCTGTTTTATGAGTCAACTTGGTCAACAGGGATGAAATAGATGAGAAACCCTCGACAAACCTTCTATAATAGCCTTCCAATCCCAAGAAACTCCTAATATAAATTGGAGATGTGGGTCTAGGCCAGTTCTGTAACTCGAATCCCTTCACTAGAAATAATGTGGCCTAAGAACGCCACTGACTCAAGCCAAAATTCACACTTGGAAAATTTAGCATACAACTCTCTATCCTTGAGAGTTTGAAGAACTACTCTGAGATGAATAGCATGATCTTCCTCATTCCTCGAATAGATTAGAATGTAATTAATGAATACAATAACAAACATATCTAGATTGGGCTTAAACACTCTGTTCATAAGGTCCATGAACGTTGCAGGAGCATTAGTCAAATTAAATGACATGACCAGAAACTCATAATGACCATATCGGGTTCTGAATGCAGTTTTAGGGATGTCACTTTCTCTTACTCTCACCTAATGATAGCCTGATCTGAGGTCTATCTTAGAAAAACAAGTGGCACCCTGAAGTTGATCGAAAAGATCATCATATCTCAGAAGAGGATACTTATTCTTGATAGTAACCTTGTTCAATTGGCGGTAATATATACACATCCTAAGTGAACTATCTTTCTTCCTTACAAATAAGATCGGAGTGCCCCAAGGTGAGACACTTGGTCGAATGAAACCTTCCTCAGGAAGATCTTTCAACTGCTTTTTTAACTCTTTCAATTCAGCTGGAGTCATTCTATATGGGGGAATAAAGATAGGACGAGTATCAAGAAAAATATCTATACCGAAGTCTATTTCTCTCTCAGGAGGGACTCCAGGAAGATCATCTGGAAAGACCTCTGGAAACTCACTCACAACAGGAGCTGACTGAATAGGTGGTGTCTCAACACTAGAGTGATTAACTCGGACTAAGTGATGGATGCACCCCTCGGAAACTAACTTTCTCACTTTAAGGTATGAAATAAAATGACCCTTAGGCATTGCTAAACTACTCCTCCACTCTATAACTGGCTGATTAGGAAACTAGAACTTAACTACTCAAGTTCTACAATCAACTGAGGCATAACAGGCATGGAGCCAGTCCATACCTAGAATGACATCAAAATTTACCATGTCTAACTCGACTAAGTCACTAATGGTGTACTTGTGATTGAAAGAAATAACACAATCACGATAAACTCTCTCAGCTAGAATAAACTCACCAATAGGTGTAGAAATACTGTAGGGCTCAAGAAGTTGCTTAGGAAGGATATCAAAATTCATAGCAACATAAGGAGTCAGAAAATATAGACTCGCACCTAGATCTAGCAATGCATAAACATCAAAAGTAAAGACTTTAATCATACATGTGACAATATCTGGTGAATTCTTTTGCTCTTGACGACTAGTGATAGCATACAGACGGTTTGCTCCTCCGCCATTTCCTGAAGTAGCTCCTCTAGGTACAGCTCTGTCTGGTGGAGCCACTGAAGAAGATTGGGCTCTATTGCCCCCATGCCATTACCTTGCCTGTTCTTAGGGCACTCTCTCATGAAGTGACCATTTTGACCACACTTGAAGCAACCAGTGGAGCCATCACGACACGTTCCTGAGTGGTTCCTACCACACTTAGCACATGCAGAAGTCTCATTACCTCCTTGTGCCACACTACCTTGAGACTATGCAGCTCTAGCTCTAAAATTCTGATTCTTGAACTCACCTTTGTTCCTTGGTGCAGGTGCACTAGCAGACGATGGAGCAGGTATATTTGGCTTTTTTTGAAAAGAAGACCGGTTTACATTACTCTTCTATTGTCCGGACTCATTTGTTATTTTCATAGCCTTCTTGTTTCGGAACTCTTCTCTATCACTAAGCTTATCTTTCTCAACCTGCTGCACATGGATCATCATCCTTGCTATGTCCATGTTCCCTATCAACATCGTAGTCTTACCCTCTTTGCTTGACAGACGAGACAATCCAGATACAAACAGATTCATCCTACTCCTCATATCAGCAACCATCTCCGGAGCATAACGGGAAAGTTGAGTGAACTTGAGGTTATACTCATGCACACTAATAGAATCCTGCTTAAGAGTGAGAAATTCTCTTACCTTTGCCTCTCTTAGTTCACTGGGAAAGAAACACCCCATGAAGGCACCTTCAAACACAGCCTAGCTCACAATTGGTGCACCCTCAGCTCTACTCTTCTTCCATTGATCGTACCATACTCTAGCAACACCCTTCAGTTGGTATGCAGCTAGTTTCACTCGCTCCGCATCAGCAACATGCATCACCTCCAACACTTTATGTAACTCTTCCATAAAGTTTTTCGGATCCTCAGTGACACTTGAACCAGTGAAGTCTGGAGGATTCATCCTGAAGAACTCATGGATTCTGGATGTATCAGCCATATCCAATCGATTCTCTCTTTGTTGCCTGATGAGTCTAAGATTTCGACTCATTGAGGGCTTTGTTTTCATATTTTTATTATCCTCAATTCCTAATTTATTCTCTAAACTAATGTTAAAGTGTTGATTTGCAGCAATGAAGTCTAAGGAGAAAGTCAAGGACATTACCGGGCAAAAAAGAGTGAAAAAGCTGAAGAAAGGCAATCCTGGTGATCGCCAAGACCACTCGGTGAGCTTCCGAGTGGCTTTTTAGCTCACCTAAAGTTCCAGCATGCCAGCCCTGGGGAAGAACCTAATTGGCGATGGAAATGGACAGTCGGTGGACCGCCGAACGGATCGGCGACCTCGATCCTGATCGCCTAAAGTCACAGAACCCTGAGGATAAAGAGCCAAGGCAAACCGGCGATGGAATGGAGCAAAGGGTGCGTCACCGACTTGGTCGGCGATGCTCGACTTACTTAGCCTAATGGTCCTGAAGGCCAAAATTTGGGAAACTATAAATTGAAATGTGAAAAGCAGAAAGAGCATAGAAGAGAGGGGTGGAATCTAAAGTCGAGTCTTATCCAGTTTTTCCTGAGTTTTCCATTGTAGAACTTAGAGCTTTTGAGCCTTGGTTTTGAGGAATTTTAAATTGGATTTTTTAATTAAGTTGATTTGAAGCATTGTAGAGATTTGGGAACCATTGCCCAGTTCATGACTAACATAATTAGTAATTGTTTCTTCATTTTTATGATGTGTGGCTAAAACCCCAATTCTTGGAGTGTGATCATGTGATTATTGGTTTTAATTAGCTTATGGGTATTGTTGTTTACTGATTTAAATACTTATTTAAAGTGGGTTTAATTGATAGTTGTGTATTAATCTATGAATTGTAGTTGCAAATATAATTCTAACTTAGTGTTCTGAGCTTGCATGAGAAAGAGATTTAGAGCTAAGGTTTTCAATTGATGATTGTAGTTATTGGATTGATGTGGGTTCAGCTCAAGAGAGTGAATTCTAAACTCGATTCTACCTATCTAGCGCGAGAGAGTAGATAAATTAAGGTTTTGGGCAGTTTATATTGTTTAGCTTGACGAGGTTTGAGAGAACTCGCTTGAATCGTAATAGTTGTTCGAGAGAAAGATATTGCATCTATAGTCTAACCTACCTACTAAGATTTAGCAATTGTTAGTAAATTTCAATTACTCATATAATCGATCACATCCCCAAGACTTCCTCTCTACTTATTGTTTCCCTATTTTCGAAATTGTTTTAGTTGTTAATTGACAAACCTTTCCCCCCATCTGACATTCGTGTCACCCTTTCGATTTATCAAAATGTTTTCGATAATTTTTATTCCTATAACCGATTAGATCACGTTTATAACTTCATAACTGAATTCAAACTTGTACCGCTCCCTGTGGGTTCGACCCCAACTCATTTGTTGGGTTTTATACTAGATTATGATCGCCTACACCTAGTATTGGATGAGGTGTAGTTGAGCATTTATCAAAAATGGCGCCGCTGTCGGGGAGTGGTGTTTAGAATTCTCTTATTGAAGTTTGGATTGTGATCTTCTTGTGTTGTAGTTGAATCAACTTACCTTGTCTTGTGTTTGTTGTTTGCCGTGTTTGAGCAGAGGATGAGCTGAGTGTGAACAGAAGTAACGGTAGCCAACTTGGCCACCAAGATGATGTCAGAAATCTAAATGATGTCAATGACCCAATTCAATTGGGTGGCGTAGGGGCTATACGTTTACCTCCTGTTGAGGGGAATGTTGTCTTCCATGTGACTAGCACAATGTTGCAACTTTTCCAAATGAAAGGATTATATGGAGGGCTAGCTCATGAGGACCCCCATGATCATATTCAAAACTTTGTGGACGTATGTGATCCATTTTCGTTCAAAAACATCTCACAAGAATCAGTCTATCTTTGGTTGTTCTCTTTTTCATTGATGGGGAAGCTACCAAATGGTTAGCTGATCTACCGATGGATTCCATTACCACTTGGGATGAACTTACCGAGGTGTTCTACGTAAGGTTCTTTCCTCCTTCAAAGATGATTTCATTGAGAGACAATATTCAGGGCATCAAACGTTTGGAGGGTGAGTCAATCCATGAGATGTGGCTGAGATTTCAGAAGTTGTTACTCCAATGTCCGACTCATGGACTTCCAAACAACGTGTTGTTACAACACTTCTACCGGAGTCTAGACTCAGTGAACAAAGGTGTGGCTAATCAACTTGTTCAAGGAGGTATAATGCAACAGCATTTCGAAATAGCATATAATCTCCTCGATGGGATGACCAAGATTAACAGAGCATGGTACACTTGAGAGGATCAGGTGTCTCCTCTAACTTTTAGGATGACAAAAGAGTAGATTGAGAAGGACAAAGAGCGAAACCAAAATATGGCCAAAATGATGACCCAGCTGGATATTTTATCGAAAAATGTGATGGGTAGTGGGTTGAAAAGTGTAAATGTTGTAGGTGTTAGTGGAGTAAACCCCGAGGAGGCACACTTTGAGACACTATATAATGAGGAAGTGAACTTTCTTACAAATCAAGGAGGAGGTTTCCGTCTGAGCTATCCAAGGTCGAGCGGGAATCAAGATTGGAATAGAGAAAGGGATGATGGATGGAGAGACCGTGACAGAGAATGGCGTGATCGTGGGGCTAATTGGAAGGAACGGGATGGTGAAAAGGAAAGATACATTCCACCCCATGAACGTCAAAAGCCAAAGGAGCAAAGGGCTGACCCGGAGAACTTTCGCACAGAAGATATGCTTGCACGCATTCTCAATAAAGTGGAAGGGTCAGACAAGGTGCTTAAAAAAATGAAAGAGGACGTCTCCACACTCAATCAGACGGTCACCTCTCACTCAATGTCCATCAAACAATTGGAAACGCAAATGGGTCAAATCTCATCTCATTTGAACCCAAGGCCAAAAGGGGGTCTACCAAGTGATACCTTGGCTAACCCAAAAAATGAACCTTGAAAGCGTATTCACATCGTGCCATGACGTTAAATAAGGTGTTTCTTGGGAGGCAACCCTAGTGTTTAAGATTTTAATGTTGTTATTTGAATAACGGGTGTTGAATGTGCAGGTTGAAAAGGTGAAATTTTAGGGAAATGGTAGTTAGGCGAGCCAAAGTTCAGGTCGGTGAGCCCGACTTGGATCGTCGTTGGAACCACCTAGTTTTCTAGGTGTTCTGTAAAACTCGGTGGACTAAAGTACCACTCGGTGTATTGCCGAGTAGGTTGGCGATGTAAGTCGTGGTCGCTGACTGGCGCGCGAACTGAAGAGTTTTAAAGGCCAAACCGTTTCAAATTCAGAATCTCTTCATTTTCATACTTTTCAACTTCTAAACTTTCACAACTACTTCTGCTTGCTTCTGTATTGCATTTTATTACTTTTTTGTGTGGGATTTACGACTCGAGGAGGATTCTTGGATTCTTTGCTTGCCTAGCATTTCAAATATTCGGCATACAAGGTTGGTTTTCCGAACCCCGCTTTACAATTGGTTGTAATCGAATGCATGATCATTTTGTAGTTGTTATATGTGCTTAGTGTTGCTTTATTTATCATGTGATGGTTTATTTGCCCGTATTCAGTTGAAATCGTGATTAATTGGCCTTAGATAGTGAATTCATGTGTCTATGAATGTTGAAATTGTTGGGTTGTGTTGAAATTGTTGTGGGTCTAGCGGGGTGAAGTCTGAGTAACCTCAAATTGTGCTAATTGTCGAATTGGGTCCAATGATGGAGCGGTTGTCATCATTCTTAAGGGCAAAAGACGTCAATTGGCCAATTTTAGCCAAATCAGGGAAAGTCTGAGTACCCCGTGGGCATGGGTCTTATCGATCTTAATTGAATTGCATGAAATGATAGTTTATTTTATTTCATGGGTTGCGGGTTAGATTTTGAAGTTCGGGGTACAAATATGGCAGGTTGGACTACTCGGCGAGCTGGGTCGAGCTCGCCGAGTGGTTCGGCAGTTCGCCTAACGTGTAAGATCCCGTACTTTGTCTCTATTCTTGCATAATATGTGTGGCGTAGTTTGGCATGGTTATATGAGGTGTACATGACTTGGTATCGTACATTGGAGATTAAATTGGTAGTTATTGGTGTTTCTTCAAGGTTTACACTTGGTTAACTATGGTAATCATCTGGGACTCTTTTATGATTGTTTTTATGAAGTTCTACAGACGTTTCGTCAAGTTGAGGCCATATGGAAAATCTGCCGATTTAAGCTCAATTATGAATTGTTTATAGGTGTGTACCAGCAGTATATATATAGTTTTTGCAAAGCTTAGAACATAAGGAACAACTTTTGTAAATAAACTACGGTCATTCGAGCGTTCATTGGAAAGGTATGTTAAGGCTAAGCTATGTCCCTTATTTTCGCACCACTCCTGGGAAATTCCTAAAACGCCGAATGTGATATTTTGCTATTCTCTTGCTAGAAAGACCTTCAGTAAAAGGCATTGGGATCTCAGCTGAATTATTTTAGTGATTCTATTATTTTGATATTCCACTCGTTCGGATGAATAGAGTATTCGACATCTACATGTCATTTTATCGGTTTCCTTTACTATATGTCCACATATATGAATTCTTATTCTTCTTTGGGTGATGTGACTTAAAATATCACGGGAGACCCTTATTACTTGTAACCAGCCCTCTTTCCCCACTAAAGTTATTATGAAAAATCTTTAAAGTAACTCACAATCTTCAAAACACTCAAATATAACTTAAATGTTTAAACTATTCGAACACTTGGGTTTTTAAATACTTCTTTTATAAATTATCTAGGAACCAAGTTAGGAACTAAGTAAGTCACCTTAAACTTGTTATGAATATCAGTAAGGTTAGGTTATCTTTCTAAATTTGAGTTAACTTTTCAAGCTTATTTGGAAGAACATATGAGGTTCCATGAGATTGTTATATGTTATGCGAAAGTTATTATGGGGTTATGAGAACAAGACTA